>CAUYSK010097883.1:0-22434 GCA_963575035.1 Avahi laniger | reverse complement strand
AGCAGTGCCTGGTGCCTATTCCCAACAGGTAGACTGGAGAAACTCGTAACTCATGAGTATATTAATTTCCTGGGCTGCTATAACAAGTTACCACAACTTGGTAGCCAAAAACAGTAGAAATTTATTTGTTCACACTACTGGGAGCCACAGTCCAAAACTCAGTGTTTCTCTGAGCCAAAATCAAGGTGCTGGCAGGGCAGGAGCTCTCAAAGAGAATCATTCCTTGCCTCTTCCAGCTTCTGGCAGCTGCCAGCATTCCTTTACTTTTGGCCATACCAATCCAATCTCTGCCTTTGAGGCCACATTGCCTCTTTCTCCTCTGAATGTGTCAAATCTTCCTCTGCCTTTCTCTCTAAAAAAGACACTTGTATTACAACCCAACGAGATAATCCAGAAGAATTTTCCCAGGGCTAGATACTTAACCACATCTACACTGACCCTGTTGCTTTACGAGGTAACATTTGTAAGTTCATCTAGAGATAAGAAACTAGAATTTGAGATGAAAAATATGCCGAATGGCATTAGCAGATAATTAGACATTGCAGAAGAAAAGATTAGTGAACTTGAAAGCATAGCAACAGAAAATAACTGAGTGTTTAAACTTGGAAAATTTATAGCACTAAAATACTTATATTAGAAAAGAAGGAGTTCTCAAAGCAATGACCTCAGCTTACACCTTAAGAAACTGAAAAACAAGAGCAAATTCAATCCAAAGTAAGCAGAAGAAAGAAAATAAATAACCAAGTGGAAATCAATGAAACAGAAATCAGGGAAACAGTAGAAAAACAATGAAACCAAAAACTAGTTACTTGAGAAGATCAATAAAATTGATCTCAAGCCATATGAAGAGAGAAGTTACGAATTACCAATATCAAGAATGAGTGAAATATCATTACTATATATTCTACAGATATGAAATGGATAATTAGAGAATATTATGACACCTTTATGCCAATAAATTCAAAAACTTAGATGAGATGAACAAAGTCCTTGAAAGACACAAATTACCAAGCTTACTCAAGAAAAAAATAGATAACCTGAATAGTCCTATATCTATTAAAGAAATTGAGATTAGAAACCTTGTATTAAGAACATTCCAGACCTGGATGGCTTCTCTGTTAAACTCATCAACATTTCAGGAAGAAATAATACCAGTTCTACATAAACTTTTACAAAAATTGAAACAAGGGAGTGCTTTTCAACTTATTCTGTGAAGCAAGCATTAATCTGATACCAAAACTAGACAAAGTCATTATAAGAAAAGAAAACTGATTGGCACAGTAATTCATGCCTGCAGTCCCAGCACTTTGGGAGGCCAAAGTTGGTGGATCACTCGAGGCCAGAGGTTCAAGACCAGCCTGAGCAACATAGCAAGACCTCATCTCTATAAAAGATTTAAAAATTAGCCAGGAGTGGTGGTACATGCTTGTAGTCTCAGCTACTCGGAAGACTGAGGCAGGAGGATCACTTGAGCCCCAGGAGTTTGAGATTGCTATGAGCTATGATGATGCCACTGCATTCCAGCCCAGGCAACAGAACAAAAAAAAAAGAGAGAGAGAGAGAGAAAAGAAAGCTACATATAGACCAATATCCCTCACAAATATAAATGCAAAAATTCTAAACAAAATTTTAGCAAATTGAATTCAATAATATATCAAAAGGATAATACATTATGACCAAGTGAGACTTATTCCAGAAAAGCAAGGTTGACTTAACACTTAAAATTCAATCAATGTAATTTATCATATTAAAAAAAAAGCTAAAAAATGAAAAACAATTACTTCATCTCTAATTATGTGCTAAAGATTTTTCTGTTTTTATGCATGTACTATTAATGTCTACTCCTGGCACTTTATATATGTTCATTATCTTTAATCCTAGTAATGTTCCTAAGAGGCAGGTATCACTATCACAGTTTTAAATTTGAAGAAAACATTTCTTGACCAATTAATTTGCCTAAGATTTCTCTCCTAGTAAAAGGCAGAAGTGAGTAGCAAACCCAGGTCCATCTGGTTCCAAAATTTATACTCATTCTGTATACTGCACGAATACAGTGACTCTTTATAACAATAATCTCCAGTTTTTTGTATTTCTTACTTTTCCTTTGTAAAAGTGTAAGCTCATTAAACACCAAATAAATTAAGAAATAAAAACCATAATTCTAAGGTGAGGTAAATTTTTAAAAGAACATATCTTTAAACTATCAGTATTTATATGTCACATTATTATTTTGATTTAGCATAAAAGATACTCAAATAGCAGCTGTGTTGCCATTGTGGTTGTCATTATTATATCAATGTAATACATACAGTTTAGATTACAGTGAAATACAGTATTAAAAAGATCAGAAATATGCTTAAAATTTCCTTTGTTATAGAGTCTAATATAAACATCAATGTAAAAATAGGTATCCATATATTCTATAGTGGGTTTTAACAAGTTTGATTTATTAAATTTAGGAAGTTTTTCATTCTAGATTTACTCCATTTTATAGAAATCCAGAGGAAATAAAAATGTAAGGGCTTCAAACTACTTCACTGTTGTAAATAAGACTGTGTCGCGTGGTATTAATAATTATCTCCTCCCATTTACAATCTGGTTAGAGAGACAGCATTAATATGGATATGTCTTAAGGTAAAACCTCTGGACTTCCTTTATCAGCTTTCTTAGCCCAGCCCTAAGGAAGAAACCCTGAAAAATACATACTTGCTCTCCCAACTATTTAATATAATAATGTAATGCCAAAGTACAGCAGAACTCCTGCCTGGAGCCAGTAGTGTACTTGCTCTTGTATCATAACTATTTCTCTTTAATGGGCAGAAGTGCAATCCCAAAGCCTCAGTGTATTTTTAATTCACTTTTATAGCTTCCCAAAGCTTCCTTGTAAATAATGTTACCATCCCTGTCTTATACAAACTATTCCTTACTCTTTATGTATTAACAATAAAAGCAATAACACATCAGCAGTCTTACCTCTCTCCTGACTGACTTTTACCATTTCTGCATTTCAAAGAATATTGACGGTAATGTCAGAAAACTCTGACAATATAGAAGGAAGCTTTTTCATCTTCCTGCAAGATGCCTGAAATTCCAAGTGTATGTTGGCATAATTCTCTTCCTGGCATATGTTTATGAAAAAAGAAGTTAGTATGTCTAAATTACTAATTTTCTGACTCAGCTAAAGGTTTTAATTCCAGAACTGTATATCATCATTATCAGACTGGACTTCTAAACTTGCTAGTAGGAAAATTTTCTTCTTTCTAAGATAAAACCTAGGTATTAATCCAATTATCACTTCTTAATAATAAGTTATGTGAAAATTTTGTCTTGAAGAATAGAATCTCCTTACAGTCTAAGCAGAAATATCATCTTTACTTGTAATGCAAAGAAAGTAACCCAGCAAAAGGAGCAAGTAGCCAGTTAGTCTCAATGAATTTAGTCTTAGAAACTCACTGTTTGAGTAAGTTACCGTAAAATAGGTACTGTATCTGATCATTTGAAATGGGCTCAATAATTATTTGTGAATCTCAACAGGTAATGTTCTAAGCTTAAGTTAAAGAGTTTACAATGATGATTTTGTGAATTATAGTTTGGTTTCCCTGAAACTGTAACAATTACAATTTGTTTTGATTAAAGGAAATGTTGGGTGAACTCTTCACTCCTGTAGAAACACCTGAAGCACCAAACAGGGGATTCTTTAAAGGCTTATTTGGAGGTGGGGCACAATCTCTTGATAGAGAAGAACTATGTAAGTTGATTTATTTAATTTGGATAATATATCTGTAACACAGAAACATTCAAACCATATAAATTTTTCTTGCATGTGTAAATTATGTTCACTTTTTCCTCTTTGTTATAATAATATATTCATGTTTTAACAAAATACATAAAATTATTTTTGATCTTTCTATCCCAAGTCAGGGAAATATTTTACTCAGGGAACCAAAATCAGAATAGCTTTAGGTGGCTAAAGAGTAATATTCACAATTTTAAATGTATAATTTAGAAAGTACTTTCTTTATTTTCATTATATGGCATATTCATTATTATTTTAATGCAATGATTGCTTTTAATTGATATACTTAACTTTGAAAAATCTTTTACTTAAACATTTACTCTATCTTAGAAAACCTCCAAAATTATTCTCATACCAAAAGTGTATTTAAAAATAGCAAAATCTGATTCATTTACTACCTTCCACATAATTGACACAAATTAACAAAACTATTGAATGAATTAATGAATCACTGAATGCTTCACCTCTTTTTTTCAAATGGATGCTTTTATCTCTCCTTTAATTTTTTCTCTTTTTGCTAAAATATTGTATAATTTTTGTTTTATGTTTGACTAAATAGAAAAACTGTAACATTTAATAGCAGTAAGTAGCAGTGCAATGCAATTTCATTCTAAAAACTTACCCTAATGATTTTTTTCACAGTTTTAATTCAATTAAAAAAAAATGAAGACTATTCTTCAAGTCACTAAGGACTGATAATTTGGGAAAACATACTTACTGAGGAAAATTTATGAAGTTATATAAAACTCAAAAAACATATTTTTTGAAAATCTTAAAAAGACCCACAAACTAATAATCTAGTAAGGAGTTTTCAGGATGGACAGTGGGAACATGAGAAGGAGGAGATCCCAGAGTGGTGAGCATGGCAACTTGGGGCTGCAGTGATTTGCTCATTTGGAGTGAGAGGCTGAGATGCTCCCTCAGCTGTGCTGTGGCTAGCAAGACGGGCTCCCAGGCCTTGCGAGGGTGGGGACCCTGAAATAGCTCCTCCTCTTTGCAAGGACCCCTAAGGGCTATAACTTAAGCATAAGAATTGATACATAATACCGATTCAGAAAGTTAAGAAGCCTAATGAATTCCAAGAATATATTTTTTTAAATTCTCAATTAGATATGTCATATGAAAATACAGTACACCAAAGACAAAGAAAAAATCTTTAAGGTGACTTGAGAAAAATGATAGATATCTTTTAACAAGCTGTAGACTGATATCTAACAGCCAAAGATGGAAGGATGATCTGTATATTGACAGAAGATGAAATTTAGTCTACAGTTCTATACACAAAAAACAAAACTTTTAGGCCATGGCTTTTCAGATGTGACACCTAAATCAGAAGCAACCAAAGGAAAGAAAAATGATAAATTGGAATTCATCAAAATTGTAAAGTTTTTCCTTCAAAGAACACTATCAAGAAAGTAAAAGGTGATCCAAAGGGTGGAATAAAATATTTGCAAATGATACATCTGATATCTGATAAGGTCTAGTATCCAAAATATATAAAGAACTCTTTCAACTCAATAATAAAAAGACAAATAGCCCAGTTTTTAAATGGGCAAAAGGTTTAAATAGGCATTTCTCCAAAGAAAACATATGCAAATGATCAATAAACACATGTAAAGATGGTCAACATCATTTGTCCTAGGGGAATGCAAATCAAAACCACAATATGATACCACTTCACATATACTAGGATGCATGTAAAACTGTGGTCCCCAAACCCTGGGCTGCAGCTTGGTACCAGTCATGACCTGTTAGGAAATGGGCCACACATCACCACCTGATCTCTGCAACCACACCCCACAACACCCATGACACCCACAACACCCCACCCCCTCACCCCCGGTCTATGGAAAAAAATGGTTTCCATGAAACTGATCCTTGATGCCAAAAAGGTTGGGAATTGCTGCTGTAAAACATGCACAATAACAAAGATTGGCGAGGATGTGGAAAAATTGGAACCCTCATACACCAAATATAAAATGGGACAACCTCTTTGGAAAACTGTCTGACAGTTCCTTAAAAAGTTACACAGAGTTACCATTTGACACAGTAGTTCCTCTCCCAGGCATATACCCAAGAAAATTGAAAACATGTCCACACAAAAACTTATACAAATATTCAATAGTATCATTATTCATAAAAGCTAAAAAATGGAAACAACCCAAATGTCTATCAACTGATGAATGAGTAAGCAAAATGTAATTTATCCATAAAATGATATATTATTTAGCTATAAAAAGGAATAAAGTACTGATATATGCTACAATATTGATAAACTTTGACAACATATTCTCAATGGAAGAAGCCAGCTATGAAAGGCCACATACTGTATGACTTCATTTAATTGAAATGTTCAGAATAGACAAACGTATAGAGACAGAGATTAGTGATTGCCAAGGACTGGGAAGAGTGGGAATGTAAAGTGTCAACAGGCATCATGTTTCTTTTGCAGTGATGAAATGTTTTGGAATCAAATAGTAGTGATAGTAATTCACAGCCTTGTGAATAAAGTAAAAATTGCCGAATTGTTCACGTTAAAGGGGCGAATTTTATGGTATATACGTTGTATTTTTTGTGTGTGTAGTAACAGACCAGTTTTAATGCTAGCACCTGAAGCTGTACAGGGTATGCTTTACAACCTTTGTGGGACCATCGTACATATTCAGTAAAGTGACAAACGTGCAATGGCACTAAGTGTGTCAAAATCAGGAACATACTTTTGAATTGTTTAAACACAGTCCACAGAAGGAAAAACAAAATCAGAATCCATCCATACTTTATACTAATGGTCAATTAAAAGTTTTCAATTAATACTTGATGTAACAGTCAATATCTACTAAGGGATATTAAAAGTGATTTCAGAGTCCATCCTGTTGTACTCTGTTGGGAAGGTTTTTCAGTAGAAATATGATTGGCCAAAGGTTAAAAAAGAAGAAAGAAAGAAATGTATGCTGAGGGAAGAGGATCAGCGTTTAAAGAATTTAAGACTTTTGCAGTGATCTACATGTTGGGCAATCAGAGTCTATATAAGAAAGCGAGAGGAACCAATGAATTCCTAAGGTCTTTTGAAGGAAAATTGGATCTGTTTGATAAGTGACAAGTAAGAGAAAGTGAGGAATAAACTAAATCCAATTTGTATATTTAAATTTAATCTATACACTCAAAGCTACATATCTCTAAGTAAATGTTTCTTTAGTTTTTTGTACACATTGGAGCAATTTTTACCATTATGTAAATTGGTATCAGTATAGTCATTATTCATTTCAACAATTACCAACCCCTTTTTTGCACAAGTCCTGCTGTTATGAAGTAGTATAGAGTAGAATATTTATTAATGTACATTGTGTTTTTGTATGTTCAAAAAAGCATCTAAAAGTTATTAAAACCATAATAAAAGGAGAACATATTAATATGTGAAATATTTAATATTTCAATTATATCGTTACTCAATTTAAAAATCATATTTTAATGCCATTCATGTAGTGGGATTTTATATGAAATTTTCATTTTTTGAGTCACTCTCATTTATCCAATCCGTTCAGTTGGAGAATCGTCCTCGGGAAAGGCCTCAAGGAGTCTCGCACAGCACATCCCTGGCCCTGGTGGTATTGAGGGTGTGAAAGGGGCAGCGTCTGGCGTCGTCGGGGAATTAGCACGAGCTAGGCTGGCACTAGATGAAAGAGGGCAGAAACTGGGCGACCTGGAAGAAAGAACTGCAGCTATGTTATCAAGTGCAGATTCATTTTCTAAACATGCTCATGAGGTATGTCTATCAAACAGCTATCTAAGCAAGAAACCCTAAGTAAAGCAAGTATGAAAGTCATTGTATGTTTATAACTATTGTATTTTTACACACATGAATTTTCATATATCCTTTGTACAATTACAAATTCCTGAGTTTTGCCACCAGAGGGAACCATTACAGGAATGTGTCTCAATAGCCTCTGATCTCTTACGGAAGATTATAAATTCTGAAGGAACCTGCTCACTTTCAGGCTCTTTGTAAACAAAGCCAGATTTGTAACTATTTCTTAAGGAATGCAACAACAATGCTGGTTTTCCTTAATGCCTCTGAGTCTATTACACTTTGTCCTAGAGAAGGAAATAATTTGCCTCCTTGATCCTTCCAGGTAGATCTAAATAACTAAAATTAACCAACAGTTTTATTTAAATAAACAATACTAAGCCTGTCTTGTAGAACAATTCGTATGGATTAGCAGCGAGATGCATTTTGCAATGAGTTCATCTTGATGGACCTAGGAGGTCATGATGGAGCTCAGAAATAGATGCTATAAAGTAGGGATCCTAACTGGCCCTCTTAAAAATATGTTTTGTTGACCAGCATAGGCTCTTACAAAGCTGAATATAAAAGTGTTTAGGTAAAACACGTTTTTCATTTTGACACACATGTCTTCTACTTCTTGATGCTTTGCACTGGGTTACTTCACACATTTCGTTCCTAGCCTAGCCCTTAAAGATATTTTGAGTTTGTTTTCTGAAAAAACCATATCAACATTGCCTTTACACTTGAGCACCCAATCTGTAGTGATAGCTCTCTTAACTTTTTCATTCAAAAGTCATGTCTCCCTTGCTCAAGAATTCTGAAACCTAAAACGTATGAAAGAGGTAACTTGACCTGAGAAATACTTGCCCAGGGCTTCAGAGAGATTCAGAGATCCTTTGGGAGCACTCGTACTAACCCCACAGGCACCTCAGATACAGTCTAGTGGCCTTCAGTCTAGATCTGGATTTTTGTTGTCACAACTTTGCACCCAATTGTGTGATCTCTAAGGCATATAGTGCTTTAGTCAATTTCAAATTATATCTACACTCTAAATATTTAGCAAAGAGCTCAATCTCAAACTTAACAGTTTTCCTTTCTACCAGTGTTCTTGAGCCATATTCGAGAGTCAAAAGGAGGGCAGTATATCGAGGTGGTTACAATCATGGGTTCTTTTTTGTTGTTGTTGTTGTGAGCCAATCATGGGTTCTTGAATCAGACTGCCTGGGCTCAAATTCCAGTTTCACCATTGTGTTATGATGGATAACTCTAGAAGCCTCAGTTTCTTCATTTGTAAAATGAGGAGAAAAACAATGCTAAACCCAAGAATTGTCGTAAGGATCAAATGAAATCAAGCAGGGAAAGTGTGCCATGTAGTGCCTGGCTTGGAGTAGACGTTCAGTAAATTTGAGATAGCAGTACCAGCAGGATTTTCAGCCTTTCACACACCAGGCCGTTAGGCATTATTTTTAGTTCATATTAGAAAACTGAAAATTACCTTTATGTTATTAGTCTAGATCACCAAATTATGTCACACTGCTACAAAATTTGAGGAAATTCTAGGTTAGTTCTTAATGGTTATGGTCTTTTTTCCTCTAAATAGAACTCTTCTTATTGCCTTCAATAAATTTATTTGAAGTAAGCAATATATTAATGCTACAGAATGTTTCAGAATGATGGAATGTTTTGAAAAACATATAGAAACCAGTTATAACTTATAAATATTGTTCTGGCATTTTAAAAACATGCTTTTCTTGTTTTTTTCCCTTTAGATGATGCTGAAATACAAAGATAAGAAGTGGTACCAGTTCTGACAACTAGAATCCATTAAGTTCAACTTCAGCCAGAAGGAAAAATGTTTTCCTTTTTTATTACCTTGATTTATTTAGGAAAGTTCACATTAAAGGGATGTTCATCGCTGAATACTGTTCTTTCCTAGCACAATCATGCACTGTTTTACCTCGGTCACGTGGCTTTAACTGAGGGGTGTTCACACACTCAAACTGGAGTAGGGGTGTGTGCCAGCTGTGAGTTGACAGTCTGGGAACCAAGCAGTCACACGTGACAGATGAAGAAACAAAGGGGGATGTTGAAGAGATATGGCAGGGACTAACCCTGGGTCGTTCCTGTGTTAAACCTTCATATGCCAAAAGATTGTGTGCCGTTGTATCTGCCGTCAGTGTTTGACCTGTTTAGGGGAGAGACAATAAGTCAGAAGTCCTGAAGCTGAAATAGTTATATTTATGTCATTGGACTGGATCATAAACAGCTATCTTGGACTTTCCCTCTCTTAAACTGACTGGTCATCAGCATCATTAGTGAAAAAAGAAACAAACTGTTTGTTACCGTATCTTTAGACAGATAAGCTGAATGGTGGGCTTTAAATAAAAAAAAAAAAAAAACATACACATAGTTGACTTGTGTATGGGCTACTCTTGGATTCTTGTTATTATATACTTGTGTTTAGTTCATATTTTGTCAAAAGCAAAACAAGACAATACATCACTTTTCATTGAAAAGAAAAGTGTAGAGCATGACTGAATTGCTCATCATTCTGGGAGTTTCCATGTAGTGGCTATGCAGTGTGGAAAGTGAGAAAAACCTCCATTGTGGTGAGGAGAATACTTCAATGTTCCTTGTCCTTGTTCTCATTAATTCAGCTAAAGGTGGATTTGACCAAAATAGTTACTGGTTAAATTTGTAGAAATGTTAAAATTGGCTAAGTTTTTAATTTTGCTTGAATTTTTATAAAATGTTTAACCAAATGTACCTTTGCATTATTTAATTAAAATTGCAAAAAAAAACTTTCATTATTTCAGTAAAATGCTCAGCTCCCTTTTTAAAATGCCCTTTATTTGCTAACAGTTCCAGTACACTCAGGTGATGAGTCAATTAAATCTTAGTGCACATGCTATCGCATGGAAAATTACAAGCATCTGTTGTCAATAATTATCTATGTAAGAGTCTAGTCTGATGACCTACAAAATATTTTCTGTAGAAATATACTATAAATCTGTACATATCCTTTCAAGGTTTTAAAAAGCCAAAAAGAAAGGAAAATGCATACACTTTGATAACTAAATTATTTCTGTATTGGAGTATAATGTAGATTGAGGCCAGCAATGGACTATGAATGATTGGTTCATAGAATAGCATTACAGACAGGAAAGAAACCACTCGGTAGATGTGGAAATAAGCAGTCTCATAATGTGGCTAATCTGAGATTATCATTGGTTGTTGTTAAAGCAACGAAGTAGGAGCAAAGTGGAAGCATTGAAATTAATGTTAATGAAATTTAAATATTGTCTTCTATAAAAAATTGTTTTAAATCATTTACTTTTTTCATTAAGAGATAATCAGAGCACAAATTGATAACAAACATGAGGTTGTTTTTCCCTTCCATATGATCGTTAAAGGTATATGTAGGACTTCTTAACTTTTTCATGCAGTCTGTTATGCATTTTTTCCTCCTTACTCTTCATTAATAAAGCTTTTATGTTTACATTTTATAATGTGCACTGCTGGATACAAAAGTTTACATCAAAGTTTACCTTAAATATCATTTGAGTAGGGACTAAATATATGTGATGGAGATAATTGATCAAACCAAAAGAAATATTTTAAAAATACAATCATTTTCAAAAGTTTTTGAATTTATAGAAAGTATTGATGATAACATATTTCTGTTTAGTTAATGTCAGCTGTATGATGAGCAACAGTTTACGAATTGCTTAATTTGTATTATCTATTATCCAGTAAACCTGTTATTCCATGATATGTCACAGGAAGAAGTATTAGGTCCTTTTTAAAAGGTACAGTTTTGTGAATGTCATCAATAAAATCAACAGTTATGGATTTGAAGAAGTTGAGAAACATTAAGTAAATTAATATACTAATTGATTCCCTATCGCTGTGGAAGGTCATATTAGCCACAATTATTTAATTTGTGTTATTTTGTGTTATTTGTATATTCATTTTTTACTGTCATTTTTCCTCTTGTATATAAAATGAACCACTCTTGTAATTATTTTCAAATAGAGAAGGAGCTACATTGACCTGAGATGGATTTTCAGGATTTTATAAGAAAATCTCAAATTGATATTTTGAGTTATTTAATTTTTAAATTAATCTATAAATTATGCACAAAAAACTAGGGACTCAGTTAGGATTGAAAAGCTTAAAGTATGTTTGAGTATAGGAAATAAGCTTCTTAGAGTTATACTTGATTCAGTCTGTAGATAAGAGACAGTCTGCTGTAATAACTAAGCCAGGGAATTTATGTAATTTGAGATAACATCTCTATTTTTTTTTTCTTTTTAAATGCAGAAAGTAATAGTCACCAGCAAGCCACGATTTCAGGAAAACTAACCAAAAAAAAAAAAAAAAGGTTAAAATAGAAAATATCAGAAAAACGAAAGATTTTCATGTGCTCTCTCCATATCCTCGACATTGTTTTATTCCATTTGTCCTTGACTCTAAAATCATTGAAGTATTCATTGATTAGCAATTTGTCAGTAGGAAGTAGTTTTTCTGTATGTACCATATATCCAGTTCATTTCACTTTTCAAACTAAAATCCATATATATTTGCTTAGAAAGTTATTTGAAATCTTACATTCTGACAAACTCAGTATATTACGTCCAATTTGAAGTTTTGCATCATCTTAACAATTTTCATTTGCATTTCAATTGTACAAAGTGTTTCCAAAAAATTGTTATAGATTCAACTGGGCTATTACTAACTTCTTAATTTGATTTTTTATGGATGTGAAAAATGCTGCTACTTGTCTGTAAGTATATTACAATTTAATTAAGTGCAGTAGTTTAAAGTAAAGAAAGAAGAATTTTTTTTGCTTAGAACTTCTTAATTGTAGGTACCTCTGAAATTAATTTATGTGGATATGTGAGTGTTTTAAACAAGTCTGAAAGTGTTACATACTTTTAGGTTACAGGGGTGCTTGGGAGGCAGCTGAGGAAAGGAAGAATATGTGGAAGACACCATGGAGTTCAAAGTTTTACCCTGGGTTCTATATTCCATATATGTTTTGCTTAAGGCATTTCTCATGTGACATTAGAAAAGCTATATCCAAAGGTAAAATTTTTGTGGTAAAGATTTATTTTACATTTTAACTGTTGGGACTTTATTTGTTTCTGCAAAATAAAGAGCACTGAACTTTAAACTTGAATTTTTTCTGCACTTTTTTAGGTAATGAAAACTTTTTATTATCATTTAATCCAGATTTCTCAGTTTAAATCAAGTGATACATATGTATAAAACATGCCAAAATCATGAATATGCTGCTACCTGCACCTTAAACAAACTGATCAGTTTTAAAACCTTCAATAGGGTTTTATATAGTTTTCAAAGATTTAAAAAATAGTAAAATCATTTGCTGTATGTTTCAGTGTTCTTGGTCTTAATTATTGCAACACTTTCAGATTTGTTTTAAGATCATACAGTAACATGTTATATTTATACATACTGCTAGAGAATATACTTTTAGTTTTAAAATGAAATTTTTATAAATGTACTCTTTAATTTTAAAAATGGTGAACTCGTTAAGTTTAAGTCAAAGTACTTAAAAAGTATGTATATTATCCATACAAAAAGTTATGTTTTACGCTTATAATAAGAAATATTGGTATCTCATATCGAGATACAGTTAATTTTAAAAAATCATACATCATTTGAAAATCTTCACACATGACAGGAAAGATGCCATTACTATGGTTAAAAAAAAAACCCTCTATTGAGCATTTTCAAATATTAATTTTATTTTGGGGGAAAATGCCCACAACCATAATTGCAAGATCTTTCTCAATAGCTACAGCTTGCTGTTGGATGCCTACCTTAACTATTGTTTTAAAATATAGATATATATATATATATTTAAAATAGTTTTCCAGGTATTTTCTTCTACCTTTTTTAAAAATAAATTTCCAAAAATGAAAACAGAGTTTATGTATTTTTGTCAATGAAGGTTTTTATTTTGTAGTTTATAGAATTTGTTCCTTATTAGTTTGATACTTAATATTCTTAGAATTTTTAATCTGTATTTACTTTGAAAAAAAAAACACTCCTATATCTTAAATGTCCTTTTTTTTTCTTTTCCCTTTTAGGGTGTTTGTTCTTTTGGATTGAAATTTATGCCCACAGATTTTTTTTTCATTTGAAAATGAATGTGAAGATACTGTTTACAGCTTTTGTTAATTGCACTTTTCATCACTCTGATCAATTTCTTGTAAAGTGCTATGGGGATTATTTTTCCTGTGAATACTAATGATCTTACTACTGCCTCAGAAGTTTTAATAAAGGTCTGTGGACAGAAAACAGTTGTTGCAACAAAAACAAACAAAAACAACACATAAAGGGGAAATCTTTAGCTTACCTTTCTCAGCTGAATTAAATGATTTTAATAACTTCCCAATTACCAGGGTTATAACATTGCTTTCTTCAGTTATTAATACACTCTTAAATTATTAGGCACAATTCATTTACAAATTGAGTACAGTGGTCTGGGGCTACTTGTAAGTGCTCTCTTTATTTTATTCTTTACATCAGAAAAATCATGAATGTCAGTTTTGCCAGTATTTTACAATGAGGCTCATAGTTTAAATTAAAATTTCATAGTGTATGAGATGTAAATAAATGAGTATTAATTTATTGTAGGTTGTTTTGACTCAGGCATTTAAAATGGATATAGGTTAATGGCAATGGAATCCTATTTATTTTGTAGTTTGAGTTTTTTATACTTTCGATATTTGTTTTGTGTTGTCTTCAATTTCTGTTTACTTCAACTGAAGACAATGTATAGAGTTGAAAAACAGACTCAACATATCAATAGAAAGCAATAGAAAGCAGAGAGGGTAAATAACGTTTTAATTTAAAATTTTTTTTTTTTTGTAAATAGTACCGTGGTATTTCAGGTGTGACCTCTGCTCAACATGATAGAACCAGAAAAACATTTTGCTTTCTAGTTATACTGTTGGTTCATTGGAAATGCATTACCAAAAGACAATATGAGAAAGAGCAAGATTAAGTTTTTCTAACATTGTCCACTTCAGGGGCAAGCATGCGTGGTGTAGAACTCTAGCTTGTGTATACCTTAAACTGTACATGCAGGTGTTTTTCAGTTGCTGCACTTTTTTAAAAAAAAAATCTTGCTCAGTCCCAGTAACTATCTCACAGGTAATTACTGGAATATGCATTTTGAAATACAGTTTTAAAAAAAAAATCTGTGTATTGTTTCATCTTAAAAAAAGCACTACTGCAAACACGAAAAATGTGTTAAACTTTGTAGTTATTTTGCATTCCTGTACTTTACAAACTGTCATCACAGCAAAAGGTTTAAAATTAGGTAATGAAATATTTTTGTAAATAAATACCATTAAGCTGGTATTTTAAAAAATGTATTATAAATTAATGTTTCTGGAAAATGTTCATATATATGTATATGAATGTCTCTTTATGCTGAAGGGCTCTGATTGGGCAAAATAAAATACTCTCTCCTGAAACTAAACCAGCCCTTTTTTCTGAAAAATTTGTTTCAGTGTTTTTCTGAATTGTGAAACTAACCCAGTAGTTTAAGAAAATAATTGATAAAATGGATCTCCATATTTATAAAGAGAAGGTCAAGTTAATCCGGCAATTCGAGTAAAAACTATATTTTTCTTAACTATCTGGAATTTTGGGTGAAATTCACCACCCCTGTGTTGGTTGGGTGGAGTGTAAAGGAGATGGGGTTGAAATCAAGGAATAGAAACTAGATTCGGAAATCGCCTGGGGAACTTGTTCAAATACAGACTCTCGTTCAGTGCCTATGAGGGGGAGCCTGATTTTGCATCTCGAACAAGCTCCAAGCTAATATATAGATTCTGCTGATCTTGGAACATATTTTGAGTAGCAAGGCTACAGATAATTTTCATAATTGGCATTTTGCTTCTTCATATTGTCAGTGTCAGTGTCCAACTACTTGTACCAAAAATGAACATTGCATTGATGAATCTAGACTAATGTAACTCAAAGAAGACCAAACAGTACTTACTTATCATTGTTCCCATTGCATTTTAAAATAAAGAATTCGGTAGTTCTCTTAGTACATTGAAGGCTTATTTGAAGTATATACTTATTATGGTGCATTTTTGTTCCACATGGTGGCAGTCATGTCTCACTGTATAAGCCTTTAACAAGAAGTGTTTATAGTAAAATCTTACAAGGGAAAAACTGCAGGCTTTGCAAAGGTTAATTTTCATGATAGGTTCTTTTTATCTAGAAAGTTATTGAACATTCTTAGATACGGAAGAGACAATATCTTAAGTAATTTATATAAACAAAAATAAGTCCCCACAACTTTCCAAAATACTCCGAAAGGGGCAAACCCTCCTTGTGAGCTCCCTCCCTTTCTTGCCTCATCCTCACCCTTCACACCCTCTGACATTTGAACCCTTGGGCCGGAGAGTAAGACCCACATAAGACCCATCCTTTTTTGTATCTGTTGGGACTGTCACAAATGTATTTATAAATGCTATGCCATGATGTATACATGCAAATGTAGAAGTCTAGACTGCCTAAATGCTACTTTGGATTTTTAGTGCATTTTGCATTAACTCCTCTTATAAATTTATATTCTCTTTTGTTTAATGCATATTTTTGAACTAGTCAGACTGCATGAGAAAGCCAGGACTTCTCTTTGTAAATTTGTACCTAAAACCCACTAATCAATATATGGTGTCTTTCTCCTAACAAAAACTCCTCTTGATAAATAGAGCAATGAAGCCATTCTATGAAGATTATCTAAATTATTGTAGATTATAAAAATCTATTACATAACCTTAATAATGGTTAGTCTATTGGAAACTTTACTTTTTTCCTGATGACCAAAATTCAGCGTGTGATTGTTGGTTAAGCATTAATAAAGTCAATTTGCCTAGTATTTCATTTAAGTGCATTTATGCGGAGCTCATTTCAAATACCAAACAAAGCAGCCTGAGTATGAAGACCAGAATTCTGTCCCTGAGTTTACCAGCAATACCAGTGACCTTTTTCCAAGTCACTCAACCTCTATTTGCCTGAGTGTCATTATTTATAAATATTGGCCTTACCTATCTCATTCATGCAATAGTTGTAGGGATATAATAGCCTCTGAAAAATCATTAGAAGTACAGAATTAGCATACAAACACAAAGCTTTATGATCTTAAAAATATTAGTCCCCGGAAGCTTTGCGAATCAGAAATATATTTGAAGAAGAAACAACAAATAGCAAGTCTTGCATCAGGATCAGCAAATCAATATTTTTACTGCTATAATTAGGATAAAAACCACTGATATATTTAATAAAATAATGAACATCAATGAATTAAAATGTGTTTGAATTTAATAAGCAATTGGATTTCACTTTTGTTGTGTGTTACTCCAGGGAATCAACCCAGGCTGCGTGTATAGCATACAAGATCTTATTAAAATTAATATGCAAGTGCCTTTCAAAATAAAACCGTAAACAAATCCCAGTACCTGGAAATTTGGGGTTTTTAAAATAAATGCATTCAAATTAATAGATGTTAATTTTTTCCTCTCTGGAATAGAGTGTAAATATTCTTTGGTGTTTAGTCATAGCATAGTTAACATTTTTCACAGATCCTTTATAAAATATCTCTACAAATATAAAAATTATCTGGACCTGGAATGCTGCCCTCCTGTTCTTTTACAGAGCAAATTACCTCCCAAAGACTTTGCTTTCGTTTAGTGAGCAAAAGAGAGTCTTTGGAGTCAGGCTACAATCCACAACCTTTTTGGATGCTTTCTAACAGTGTAGCCTTATGTTACTTAATCTTTTTTAAACACTTTCTCCCCTCAAAGATTAAATAATAGAAAAACTGTACCAACTTCATGAGATTGTTTGAAGGACTCAAACAATGTAAGAATGTGTCCCGTAGCACAGCAGAGTGGCCTCCCCTCCGAGGGAACCCCACGCGCTCAATCTAAGGCCGCAGAGTGCAGGAACTGAGCGTGGCCTCTGCAGCGAGACTGCGTCCATCCCTGCTCCATGATATGCACGGCCTCGAGCAGGTTATTAAACTTCTTCGTGCCTCAGTTCCCTAGTATGTAAAATGATAGGGATTGTAAAGTTAAAACAGTACGTGTAAAATGCTCATGATAGTGTCTGAGGCACACAGCATTTCATTAAGATGCCACCCATAGTAAGACTCGCCACTGTTGGTACTACAAACAAAAAAAGAGTGCAATGGTGAGATCATAGCTCACTGCAGCCTGGAACTCCTGCACACAAGCGATCCTCCTGCCTCAGCCTCCTGAGTACCTGGGACTACAAGCATGAGCCACTGTGCCCTGAATTGTACTCTTTAAATGGGCAAGTTGTATGGTATGCTCACATCTCAATATTGAGTACATCTCAATAAAACTGTTTAAAAAGAAAAAAGAAGCTCCTACTAATTGTGAAGAAAATTATAACTCAAAACAAGCAAAATATGAATAGGCATTTCATAGAAGAGGTGATTTCGGTGGCCAATAACGTTATAGAAAGATGTTCCTCTTCCCCTGAACTCAGGGAGATATAAAAAGTAACAATGAATTGCCCGTTTTTACCTGTCAAGTGGACAACACTTTTAAAGAGTTTTAAAGAGCGATCCGGCCTGGAAAGATTCAGGAAATGAGTACTTTCTCTGTTCATTGTCAGTGGGATTTGTGGTCAATCTGCTCGTCCATCGCTCAAATCACTTTGAGTGACTTGCCTGACAAGTAGAAAATGGAGAAAGTGACTGTCTGGGATTTTCGAGGCTGGATGATACAAAGCCTTGAAGCTTCCACCAGAGGTCTGGGACTGCCACAGTGGCGAGACCCCTGTTTTGGAGGTGGCATGGATGGATAGTGGTCCTGAGCATACAAGGATAGAGAGAGAGCTGCCTGGTCAGCCCTCAGCGCTCCAAGCCATCCCTGCTGTGGGCCCATCCCACCATGTGGAGCCGCAGAACAAACTATCCCCCCCCCCCAGAATTCTGTTCCAGTTGCAGACTTGTTAGTAAAGTCCTTGATTGATTGCTGTTGTTTTTAGCCATTAAGTTATAGAGCCATTTGTTATGTAGCAATGAATAACAAGAACAAGAGTGAATTGCTACAACCATTATGTAAAGTAACCTGGTAACACTATTAAAATAAAAAGTATAACACCTTTCAAGCCAGAAATACAACTCTTTGGAATCTGTCCCAGGGAAATAAAAGCACCAGTACATAGGATATAGAAACAAAAATGTTTATTGCAGCATTTTTGTTGCAGGGGGGTGGGGGGCGGGGAACAACTTAGGAAAAAGATAGTAGTCTATCACTAGAGGAATGTTGAATATTATAATTCATGTTTTTAAAAGGGAACACAGTGATATCAGTTGTCTTGGAGAGATTTCCACAAAGTAAAAGAGAAAGTAAAATGCAGAAAAGTATGCAAACATGATCTTGTTTTTGTAAAGCAAAGAATGAAGGAAAAGCCCCCAAATGTGCACATGCATACCATATTTCATTAAATCTCAGATTTTAAGATATCATCATTTCAGAGATATTAAAATGTAAAAAGCAAAGTACATCTCAGATTTGATGTAATACGGGGTATATACATATTACATAAACTGAATAAAAGTAGAAAGATACACAATGGTTTATTAACACAGCCTGGGAGGCCTTATGTTTGAAGTAAAGTCAGGAGGGAGACAAACAAAAAGGAAAAAAAAGGCAAAACTTAAAAAGCACACACACATGAGATACTATTCCATTTCTCTAAAATATGTGTGTTTACAAAGAAACTGAAGTAAAAGATCTCTGTCTAAGATTAACTTGTAGCGTTGCCCATGAAAAATTCTAAATAAAAAAAAAAAGCAATCTATAGGGTGATGAACGTAGTACGATTTTCTTTGGGTAAAAAACAAACACACACCTGCACATGTTTATATCTTTGTAAGCATGGAGGAGGTCGTGGGAAGTTATATTCCAGATTGGGCATGATTATTCTTTATATTGTGACACTTGCAATAAGAATGATTACTTTGTGATTTTACAAAACTAAGTAAAATTAAGATGGACAAAAATCAAGGGGAAAAAGTACCTCATGTTTCCATATAGCTAAGATAAATTTGACACTTTCATTTCTAATTCAAGTGTCCTTGTCAATAACCGTCATTATCACCTCAGGTTCATAATAAAGGAGCAAGCGATTGCTAATTCCTCAGTGATCAATGACAAAATTTAACCAGGCAGTCCACATGGTTTATATATCTTAGTGTATTATTAACATTCTTATCACCCTAATTCTTCAATTCAAA
Organism: Avahi laniger; assembly: GCA_963575035.1. Lineage (NCBI taxonomy): Eukaryota > Metazoa > Chordata > Mammalia > Primates > Indriidae > Avahi > Avahi laniger. The sequence continues at coordinate 2,532 of CAUYSK010097883.1, read as the reverse complement.
CATTTAAAAAATTACCATTGGTCATGCAAAAATTAAAGACTTTATTCAGATCTTATTTAAAAAAATCAGTGCCACGTTACCATTAAAAAGAAACTAAACTAGAACTAAATCTGCCCAAAGGCAACTTAATTTTTTTCCCTATCTTGAGAGGTAACTAAAAGACCCCTGGAACTAGAATCAAAGTCTAGAGTCTTGTTCCAGTTCTTAGTGGGAATGCTTTCAACTCTTCCCTACTGGAAGTCCTAGCCAGAGCAATCAGGCAAGAGAAAGAAATAAAGGATATCCAAACCAGAAAAGAGAAGGTCAAATTATCACTTTTTGTTGATAATATGACCTTATATCTAGAAAAACCCAAAGACTCCACCAAGAGACTTCTAGAACTAATAAATAAATTCAGCAAAGTCTCAGGGTACAAAATCAATGTACACGAATAAGTAGCATTCCTATACACCAATAACAGTCAAGCTTAGAGTCAAACAAAAGACTCAGTACCATTCACAATACCTACAAAGAAAAGGAAATACCTAGGAATATACTTAACCAAGGAGGTGAAAAATCTCTACAAAGACAACTATGAAACACTGGGGAAAGAAATCACAGATGACACAAAAAAATGGAAAAACATATCATACACATGGATTGGTGGAATCAACATTCTTAAAATGTCCATACTACCCAAAGTGATTTGCAGATTTAATGCAATCCCCATCAAAATACCAACGTCATATTTCACAGATCTAGAAAAAAGAATTCTAAGCTTCATTTGGAATCAGTAAAAAGCTGGAATAGCCAAAGCAATCTTAAGCAAAAAGAACAAATCTGGAGGCATCACATTACCAGACTTCAAACTATACTACAAGGCCATAATAATTAAAACACTATGGTATTGGCACAAAAATAGAGACATAGACCACTGGAACAGAACAGAGAACCCAGATATAAAAACATCCACATATAACTAACTGATCTTTGACAAAGCAGACAACAGTGTGTGCTGGGGAAAAGAAGCCCTGTTCAATAAATGGTGCTGGGAAAATTGGACAGACACATGCAAAAAAAAGAAAGAGGATCCATATCTCTCACCACTCAGAAAAATTAATTCAATATAGATGAAAGACTAAATGTAAGACATGAAACCATGAGAATTACAGAAGAAAATGTAGGAAAAACTCTTCTGAACATCAGTCTAGGCAAAGAATTTGTGACTAAGACCCCAATGGCAATCACAGCAACAACGAAAATGAAAAAAAGGGACTTGATTAAATTAAAAGGCTTCTGCACAGCTAAGGAAATAATCAACAGAACAAATAGAATACCTAAAGAATGGGAGAAAATATTTACAAGCTATACATCTGATAAAGGGCTAATAACCAGAATCCACAAAGAAGTCGAGCAAATCAGCAAGAAAAAATCAAACAACCTCATTAAAAAGTGGGCTAAAGACATGAACAGAAGCTTCTCAACAGAAGATAGACAAATGGCCAATAAACATATGAAAAAATGCTCAATGTCACTAATCATCAGGGAAATGCAAATTAAAACCACAATGAGGTATCACCTTAGCCCTGTTGGAATAGGTTTTATTAAAAAATTCAAAAACAGTAGATGCTGGTGTGGATGCAGAGAGAAAAGAATGCTTCTAAACTGTTGATTGGACTGCAAATTAGTACAAACTCTGTGGAAAACAGTATGGAGATTCCTCAAAGAACTAAAAGTAGACCTACCGTTCAATCCAGTAATCCCACTATTGAGTATTTACCCAAAGGAAAAGAAGTCCCTTTGTTAAAAAGACACCTGCATTCAAATTTTTATGAGCATGATTCACAATTTCAAAGATGTGGAACCAAGTGCCAATCAGTTCATGAGTAGATTAACAAAAAGGGTTATATGTATACTATGGAATACTATTCAGTCATGTAGAAAGATGAATTAAGGCATTTTGCAATAATTTAGATGGAACTGGAGACCATTATCCAGTTTTCCAAGAATAGAAAAACAAACATCACATGTACTTGCTATTAAATTGGAACTAACTGATGAGCACTCATATGCACAGATGGAGGTAAAACTCAGTGCAAATCAAGTAGGGAAGAGGAGGGAAAAGAGGATGGACAAAAACCTACCTAGCAGGTACAATGAACACTATCCGTGTGATGGGCACACTTGTAACCCTGACTCAAGCATAACAAAAGCAATCCATGTAACCGAAGTAAAGAGGTGTCCCATGGAAGAAGAGGACCCAAGTCCTCAGTGGAGGGTCCAACATTTAGATGATCAAAAGCATCTGTTTAAGAAAAAAGGAACAATGAAAATGTTGATATTTTCACTAATCTTTCTTTGGTTGTTTGTTCTGTCAATAGGATGGGGAGACAACTCCTTAGTGAGGATTTCCCTGGGCTATCGCCTGTTCTGCTGATCTGTCTTTCTGTTGAGTTTGTCATCCTAAACCTTGTTCAGTGCAAGCATATCTGTAGATGATTTCTGAATTTTCAGAAGCTGGTCTCTTGGATCACCTACAGGGTGCAACTGATA
>CAUYSK010097882.1:0-18146 GCA_963575035.1 Avahi laniger | reverse complement strand
GATTTGCATCACCTGGATTCCCTACTCAACAACCCCCTCCCAAGGGCTTACCTTGTGCCAGGTCCTGATCAAGGCTCTGGGGATTTAGGGTTAATGAGATGCAGCCTCTACCTCTCAGGGAGTGGGAGAGACAGGTGACCACCGTGTCAGGTGCTACTGGAAGAAGTGTGGTATACTGACCAAGGGCTTACTGCATGCCAGCACACAGGTTTACACTTAATGACACATTCACTCCTTGCGAGAACTCATGCGACAGCCACCACTGTTAGTCCCATTTGACCAGTGAGCACAGCGAGATGCAGAAGGTTAAGAACTTGCTCAGAACGTAGAGGAGCCGCAACTTGAACCTGATCCGATAGATTCCAGGATTCCACGCTCTGTTCCTTTTATTCCTAACTCACTGGCTTTTTTGGCTCCTCTTCTCTTCCCAAATTATCTCTCGAACACCGCAGACACCAAGTTGGCCATTTCCAGTGCTTGGAATGGATGCTCTTCTAGGGAACCACATGGCTAACACTTGACTTACAAGGCCTTGACCAGCATTTCCCATCCACCTGTCCCTATTCTATTTTGTATAACACGTATCCCCTTCCAAAACAGTCTGTCTATTTATTACTCTTCTTGTTAATGCCTTCCTAGCTGTGCTAGAATGCTAACTCCATGAGGGCAGGGACTTTTGTCTGTTTGTGTTCATGGCTCCAGTCTAGGCACTTACAGCATCACCTGGCGTGCAGGGGGCACTCACTAGGTGCTTGCTGATTGAATGAATTAATGAGCATCACGAAATAAAATAAAGCCAGGGAGAGATGCTCAGTCTTCACTTAAGCTCTTGTTCGCGCTTTGTTTCATGAACTAGATCTTTCTTGTGCTGTTGTGAGGAGACTTGGCTTCCCTCTGAAATATTAACACTTGGCATGATGCTGCCTGCCTGCTCCCACCAGGGCAGATGTTCCGCTGATAAACCCACACCCACCATGGGGGGTGCCCACAACTAGCCAGTGCTGGTGGCATACTGGTTGCTCAGTGTTTTAAATATGACCCCTATTAACCACTGCGGGAATGGACCCATTAGTTTACTAGCTCTTCCTTCCTTCTAATTGATTTGGCCACTTTGTAGCTTGTATTTTGCAGCACCGTGGCTTAGCTGCTGGAGAAACTTGGTCAAGTTACTCAAATCCTCTCTGTATCCCTCTCCTCATCTGTAAAATGGAGATAGCATTTTCCCCTTCTTGTAAGGATCAAATCAAATGACATAATGAATACACAGTGCTCGGGACCGTGCCTGGCGTGTAGGACATTTTCCATAAAGGCTTGCCATCAGAATTATCACCTGTGCTCTGCCCAGATGAGCTGTGGGATTCGTGCTTTTTTCTCTTTGGCTGGCTGTGGAACTTCCTGGTTGATGTCCTAAGTGAAAATGGATTTCCTCGCTGGGCAGAAACAAAACTGCCATGATTCTTCCTGGGTAACGCTATTAAACAACCCTCTTGATGGCATTAGCTCAGGGGTTGTTAATGTGCAATCAATTTTGTACAGGCTTTCAAAGGACCCCGCTCCGTCTCAGGCATATAATATGATCTGATAAATGTTCAGTGTTTTACATTTCTACTTGCTTCCCTTCCTGCCAGTCTCAGCTGCTATGTTCCTCTCTCCAGGGGCTCTGCCCTTAAGGAACACACATTTTCAGCCCCCTGTTGTGGAGGTTTTAAATCACAAGAAGCAGGTGGCAGCAGGCTCCCCGCTCTCCCCCCACAGAAGCTGTTTCACACTGGCAGCCTCGACATGGTTTCACGTGAAACATACAAATCCTGCCTTTTCCCATGTGATGTTGTCTTTGATTAAATGAGCTAATGCATATCAGGCACTTACTTAAAACAGTGCCTGACAACTGGGGAACACTACTCAAGAAATGTTTACTATAAGTCGTACCATTTACAAAATGTTGCAGGTGATCTATTTTGGAAAGGCTGAAGATGAAAGTTCAGGTTCCCAGAGACCTAAGGGATTCCTAGAGAGGAGATTTCCCAGCAGATCTAATTTTGTCACAGAGTATGTATGTCTATACCGCACTGGCATGAGCAGTCTACCTGGGTCCTTTCCCTAGGTGCTCGGGAGAGAATGTTCCTGCTCTGGGACCTTGGTGTTAGCACCCAAAGTTGCAAAGGCCCCCAGGATCCCACCCAGCCAGCGACAAATAGTACATTTTTACATAGGAGTGGGGGTGTCAGTCAGTGTGGTGTACTGGATGGACATGGTCTTGGACACCAGCTTTGCATCTGGAATTAGGAGAATTTGGGCAACTGCTTGAGCTTGCAGAACTGTCTCCCCCTTCCTAAAATGGAGATACAACACCTAACCTAGTGGGCTGCAGAAAGATTAAATAAAATAGCATATGCACGGAGCTTGAAATACAAATGTTTCTCCCCATATACTATAAAAACCGCTCATTAGCTCCTGGGTTAAATAGTTGTGGATAATTATAAAATCATATTTATACTGATCTTTCTAGGATCACCTTCCTAGCACCCCTTCCCTTTCTCTAGCTGGCTTTCTAACTGGTTACATCGCTCACCTACTTAAAGCCTTCGCTGGTTTTCCTAACATGATGTTCAAAACTACTCATAAGCAGCTGTTTCTTCTCCCACCTCACATCCCGCCATGTCCACACTTTCTCTTTTTCCAACTTGTGTTTCCTTCCCACTGAGCCACTGTGATCTCCCAACGTGCCTTGCAATTTCCTGCTACCAACACTTTGCGCATGCTGGTCCCTCAGGCTAGGATGCCTTTCTCCTTTTTAATCCCCTAGAGCACTCCTGTGCTTCCACTGAAACTTGATCTAAACGTCCTCATTCCATAAAAGAGGCTTATCCTCTCAACGACCTTCTTTGACTTTTCCCAACCCAAGAATAGTTACCCACACCTTCCTCTCTAATTTATCTGCATCCTTAGCTCTTAAGCCCGTATATGTTAGGTATATATATGGCTATACAAGTAAAAGAAAACAGGATGAGGAATGGCTCAAATAAAAAAAAAAAAAAAAGCTTTTGTTCTCTTACTTAACAAAACATTCAGATTTCGGTGGTAATTGGCATTGACTCAGCTTCTCAGTGCTGTCATCAGGGATCTAGGCCTTTTCTGTCCTTGTGCTTTGCCGTTCGTTGCACATTAGCTCTCATTTCCATGCTTGTCACCTCATGGTTACAAAATAGCTGCCCCTGCACTAGGCATCACATCCATGCTCAATGCAAAATGTATAAGGTAGAACAGCATTGGCCATACCTATCCCCTTTTTTGTCAAGAGATCAAAAGCTATCCTAGAATCCCCCAGTATGCTTTTACATATATTTTATTGTCCAGAATTCTGTCACTGGTCTGTATCTAGAGCAAAGGAAGCTGATAAAATGAGAATAGAGCTGGTCACATCACCATTGGCATCTGTTAGCAACAAAAGAAAAAAAAAAGGAGGAGGGGACTGAATATTGGATAAGTGATAACAACAACAGCATCCGCCACATACAGTGTTGTAATTCATTTGTTACACGTTTTCCCCCATCAGACAGCGAGCTTCTTGAAGGCCAGAGTGCAGCTCATGCCCCTCTCCCTGGGACCTATGGTGCCCGGCATAGTAGGGACTCATTAAACATTTATTGTGTCAATAAAGGGAAACTACACAAATCCCCCAAATCCCATCAGTTTACATGCCATATAAAGGCTGCTTTTATTTTTGCCCAGGAAATAGCCTGGTGTTTGGCTCAATTCATATAATCACTTGTTTTGGCATCGTGTGGTTGCAACCAAAGCTTCACATTGGGGCTTAGACGATTTGTCCCCAGGGAAAGCTTGGATAGCAAAGTCTCCAGGTTGCCAGTTCCCAGAAACCGGAATTCGGTTCTGATAACAAAAAACTGCGAGGTCTCTAACTCTCAAGAAGCTGCCAGCTGACACAATAGCATTATATTAATTTTCTGTTTAATAAAGCATATTGGAACCCTCAACATGGGCAGCGCAGGCTGCCCGGGGATGGGAGAAACACGAGGCAGCATTTCACTTAAGGCGGAGGAAGGGCGACATAAAGGGAATCTAATTGAAGTGTACGATATGCTTACCCGGGTAGCTGCTGATAAAACCGCGCCGTCTTTTTTCCTTTGCACAGTACAGAAGATAAAATCAGAGCCACTAAGTCAAAATCATATTTAACAGTGTCCTTTAGTCCAGGTCTGTGTCCCTCTGTGTTTTATAAGGGATCACCCTTTGAGAGGGTGGTTTGCAGAGCTTGTCACTGCAGGGGCTGCACAGAGAGCCCACCTGTGGGCTCGCAGGAGGCAGGAGACGTATCAACATGACTCCTGCCAAGAGCGAGTAAGAATCTGTAATTTGCATGAAGGCTGAGGTTCAAAGCCATTCCCAGCTCACAAGCTATAACTCTGAGTAACCTTTTAATTTGGGTTAAACAGTGCACATAATTTCCTCCTAATACAACCAGCTAAAACAGATAACGGTGAGGTTATCTACACACCCAGATTCTACTTATTTGAGTGTTTTGCCGCTAGGCTGAAAACTTGTCCCCCCAACCCCTGTTTTTTTTAAAAAACAGGACCTGACCTGGGAAGGAAGTAGTGATTGGAATGTGTCTTTTATTCCCAGCATCATTATTCCCACCTGTTCCTAATTCTGATGGCACATAAGGAAAATGACAGCTCTACCCCTCCAAAACCAATGGGATAAAGGTGAACCCTCTGGAATGTTCTTTCCCCGTATGTCAGGCAACCTGACCTGGGGCCAGAAATAGCCCAGCACCTTCTCCCTCCCTAAGACCCCTGAAAACAGCGATGGTTGAGGCTGTGAGCAGTGTTTCCAGCGACAGCAGGGTCCTTTCACATGTCTTGGAACCTCGTTTCAAGGTGTTGATCAACCATGTCTGCTCAAGGAAATTAATATCCTGTTCCCTCTCCTGCCTGTTTTAGTACAATCATTCAATGTCTCCAGTACAGGCTTTGCACTGACAAACAGAAAATGTGATACCAGCAAATATTCAGGGTTTTTATGAGAGCAAGTATTAGGAATTCTTCAGGATTTTTTTCCTCCGTCCTTGCTTGTATCTAGCCCAAGAGGTCAGAGAAGAAGGAAATTTTTAATTTCTAAAAAATTTCTTAACATTCCAACTAGCGAATAGCCACTCCAAGTACCAATTGTTTAATTTTGACTCTGTGTTAAAATTTTTACTTTAAACTAAAAATCTGGAAAGTTTGTCATTGATTCTTGGTGAACTAGGAAGGAGAGCAGAATGAGCAGAAGGATGCGGAGACATTTAAAATTGTTTTCATCTCTGCTCAGAAAACAGTCCATCTTCCCTCCTTTCCTACTCAAAGCCAAGTCTCGGAATTGCTACTTTTTGCTGTGAAAGAAGATTAATCTAAAGAACATCAATTTGTACCAGAGTCTCTGAATTAGCAGTTTTCAATAGCATCTGTATTTTCGGAGTTAGAGCAAGTTTATTTCTTTGTAGGGACAGCTCAGTTTTTCTTGCTAAAACCCATGAAAAGCTATTCTCCTTTAGAATTAGGTTGTAACTCTATTCTGAGCTCCTGACGGCAGGGACCACTACTTAATAAGCTTTCAAAGAAAACATTTTATTTAGTGAACAAACTAATATATATGGAAAATATATAGTGCTTTCCTATAGGACATTTTGTGGGTGCTCACTAAATCAGTTTATTTAATCCTTACAACAATCCAATAAAGTAGGTGCCATTATTATCTTCAAATTATAGACGGGGAACTGAGGTGTGCAAGGTTGAGTAACTTGTGCAAAGTCATAGGACTTAGTAACTAGGGACATTGGAATTTGGACCTATGGGCCTGGAACTGTGCTACACAGCCTCAACCTACGACCTATCACTGTGTCTTGCAAAGTGAGATGAGGTCATCATTCATTTCTGATCTGGGATTTGCTATTTGAGGTCCACTTCTGTCTTTAAAATCAAGCTTTGATCATTCAGGGGAATTGTGTCAACAGTAAGATGTTTGCATACAGTGTAGGACATAGTAGGTGCTCAATAAATGCTAACTAAATGTAGTGTTTTCAGAATAAAAAAGTCTCTCTCTTTCTTCTTCTTTAAACTATTATTTCTTTTCTTCGACTATTTCCATTGCCTCTTGCATCTCTGCTGGACACAGCCACCTCTGGTATGATGTGCCCCATGGCACACAGTCTTCCCTCTGCTTGGGCTGCCCTTTACCTGCCTTGTTTGTCCAGAAACTTGGACTCCTCCTGCAGCGTACAGCTCAGAGTTAATGGCTCTGCCCTTGTGTTTCTGTTGCTGTGTGATCATATCTCTTCATTGATTGTTAACTCTGGACACCCATCTTTTTCATGATGTGTATGCTATTTGAATGCAGAGACTGGGCCCCAGTTTACCTTAACATACCTGGCACACTGCATCTGGTACAACGCGAACCTGGTGGCATAATGACACAGTGAATGAAAGGGGTAACACAGAAAACCAGAAAGCAAGACCTCTGACGTTTCACCATGCTTCTTGGAAGTTCCCAGGAATTTAGGACACTTCACAGTGGAAGGGATGTCAATACGGAAAATATCAAATATCGTTGAGGTGAGTACAAAATGTTGCACCTGGATGGAATTTGCAGGGTCAATGTATTTCACAGGATATGGCCATATTTGCATTTCAAACAAATGAACCCCAATCAAATGAGTCTCCCCACCCCCACATTCTATCCAAGATCCCCTTCTTCTCAGTTCCCAGGTATACCAGTGAGCATCTTCCCTTCTAAATGATGCAAAAGAAAAGATTATGCAAAGCAAGACCGTTTCTAACATATTTTCTCCCCTGCAAGATGCAATCTAAAAACTGCTTGCTATTATGGTTTGGAATAAGATATGTCATTAAGCGAATGACAGGAAAATAAGAAGACATCCATCAAAGTGTCTGTTTCATTCCTACATCCAGAGCTTTCCTGTATCCAGAGGGTGTCAATGCACAAATCATGGGTAACAATGTCTTAAGTAGAAGGAACAAGAAATACAAAAGGAAAGACTCTTATAAATTGTGTACTCTTGCTCTTAACCTAATTGTTTCTCCTTCGGCATTGTCTTTCAGGGGAGAAAATGGATAGTTGATGGTTGTAGGGAGAAAATGGAGCATTTGGAGATGGATGCTCAGAATTGTGCACTTGAGTGCCAGAGAGGGGTTGGCTCGAGTGGGGGGCATGATGCTGGGAGACCACCCTGAGCCTGCCCGTCCCCAGCAGGAAATGCCATGTGGACAGCAGGTGTCTCATCTGAAGACTGAAGGGGAGAAGGGCCTCAGAGAGTCTGGAAGCCAAGCTCAATCCAGCAAACCCCGGTTGACGAGGGAGAATGGCTGTCTCAGCCCCTCTCCTGGAACGAGCACACAACGGCAGGTGGAAAGGGGAGAAAAGCAGTTGTCACACAAATGAAAATTCCCCTTTTCCTTACGGTTAAGGTTTTGGGGAAGGGCACACCTCCTGAGGATGTCCTGGGATGAGAAAGCTGCCTGCAGGAGGACTGAGGTGAGACCCACGCACAGGACCGGAGGGAGAGGAGAGCCTTCAGCCGCTCCGAGTGAAATCAGGGTAACTATAGTTTGGGCTTCCGACTGCTGGGGAAATCCAGCTTCCATGTGCCGTTGGCTGACTTACATGGTTTCTGTTAGGAAAACTAATTTTTTGATAACTTCGTGGTGAGGATTCCCTAACTTTTCAGAAGGTCCTATTGGCCCTATTTCTAAGACCCTCCAGGCATGTTGGGATGGACGGCAGGGAGGGAGGGCAGGGGACCCGGGAATGTCAGCAAAAGCAGAATTCCTTGAAAATAATTACGAGGAAAGTTACGGAATTTAAGTTTTACTCTTGCTTTCCCAGGGTGGAAAGGGAGGGGTGTGCCTGAACTTGTCAGCTTTTTTATGCTGTTTCCTGTTGTCTCTGCTTTCAGTTCCTTGTTGCGTTGTCAGATAAGTTTTTTTTTTTTTCTAATTTACTTTAGGTTTTGTGTATTTGTGTAGGGGTGTGTGTGTGTGTGTTTGTGTGTGTGTGTGTAGCAATCAAAGGAGAAGCTGAAGGAACCCCCAACAGCTAAAATCCCATGGAAAAGGGGAACTAGATTTTCCTGTGGCACTTGTTTTGAATACAAGAATATACCAAAATAAAGAAAGATTAAGGAATTTGTGTTATAAAGCTTCCAAGCCCACCTCTTACAGATCTGTGAGCTCACAGGAACAAAACTCTTCATCTGAATTTCCATCAGAGAAGTGACACATTTTTGGTCACCCACTACCTCAGATTTTTGGTAAGAATGAGCCCAGTATGAGCAATGCTTCCAGCCTGGGGTCTTGGCAAACTTCGTGTAGGAAGCCGGTGGGGGAGGCCAGGGTGACTGAGACCCACTTGAACTTACCAACTAAGAAGGTGGCAGTTGGCTGCTGTTTTCCACCCATAAAAGGCCAAATCACCCATTTACCAGAATTTTTTATTTCCCAGCTGGAACTACTGGTACCATGTGGTATATTCATTCTAATCTAGAATGAATTTTCATGATGAATCATTCACTAATGATAACTTTGGTAGGATTATAACCTGGTATTTATTGACTACCTTTGTGTCAGACACTGAGCTATGTTTACGTATACTTACAAACATTTAATCTTTACACAATCTGTAATATAGGGGTCATTATCCCCATTGCACAGATAAGGAGATTAAGGCAAAAGAGATTAAGAAATACGCACGAGATGGCACTTGAGAGCGTGAGCTTACCTCTAAATCCACTCACCGTCTCTTCTTCTCCAGTAATAACAACGGAAACTCCAAAGACAAAGAGTACGCCCATGGCCGGGCGCGGTAGCTCACGCCTGTAATCCTAGCATTCTGGGAGGCCGAGGCGGGTGGATTGTTTGAGCTCAGGAGTTCGAGACCAGCCTGAGCAAGAGCGAGACCCCGTCTCTACTAAAAAAAAAATAGGAAGAAATTATCTGGACAACTAAAAATATATAGAAAAAATTAGCCGGGCATGGTGGCACATGCCTGTAGTCCCAGCTACTCAGGAGGCTGAGGCAGGAGGATCGCTTGAACCCAGGAGTTTGAGGTTGCTGTGAGCTAGGCTGATGCCACGACACTCTAGCCTGGGCAACAGAGTGAGACTCTATCTCAATAAAAAAAAAAAAAACAAAAAAAACAAAAAAAAACAGTACACCCAACACACGCAGCCTCTGCCCACAGGCTGTGCTTATGTGCGTCTGTTTCTGAATCAGAACAACTGGGATGCAGGAAAGGAGATGGTAACGGGAGTTTGTTTTTCTCCCAGGACGTTATGAATGTAGGATGGGCATTCTTGCTTCCTGGCTGTATCATCACTTCCTTATCACATGGGACATTGTCACCCTGACTCACTCAGTGTGTGTGGTTGGTGACAGCGTGGCTGTTGCTGATGCCAGCCAGCATGGCAGCCATCTGTGAGCATGATGGTGTTTTAGTGGGGCAGGGGTAGAGCCTGTTGTCGTGCAGCCAACATCTGCCTATGCATTTCCTGTTAGGAGAAGTTCTAAATTACTTTGGGTTGCTTTCTCTTCCCTCTTTCGATGTTTAGGAAAAAAAAAATGACTCCTATATTAAAGTTAATTTTATTGCCAAAAATGTCAAGTCTGTGTCTACTCTTCCTTATTATCAGGACAGGATTTTGTAAAAAAGGTAGCGCCAGCCGCTCCCATGAATCCATCCCGACTTAGCAAATTCCCTGGCTGGTCGTCCGTGCTTCATACAGGACGTCTCATCGGTGCCAGCCTGTTCTGAAATTCTTAACTAAAGACCGCTGGTCATGATCTGAGGAGGCCAAAAATTAATTCCCCTCTACCCAGAAATGGAAATACAGACACTTGAATAAATAGTTCATGCCTTCTTGTGTAGCGAAAACGCTTCAACGTGCTCTCGACAACGCTTCATTACCTTTTTATCCATTCTTGAGTGAAGTTTTGAATGCAAGCAAAAGAGGATCACATCTTCAGCTCAAGTACAATCGAAGGTTTTTGAATAAACCCCAGCATGTTAGAAATCATTCATTCACTCATATATATAAAATATATGTCAGAGACGGTAAATGATTTCTAACATGTTGGAACATACATATTTTGCTTATATATTTACATATAATATATTATATATATATATATATGTTACTCTCAAGATATAACAGTTAATTGTCCCCTTTGTAAAACTTTGTGAAGAGGACAGTTGCTTAATTTAATAACGTGTTTTGGGCATGTACTAGGGTCCGTGGCATCATGCCAGACACATGATAGTTACAGTAGACTCTTGGCAGCTGAGGATTTTGACATCTGTGATTTTACTTTGCATGGAACAAATAATATGCCATTGATAAACTGAGTGACATTGGCAAATTGAGGGATGGGTAAAGGTCTCTGGCAGTCATCCTCCTAAATTGTTGAGGATTTGCATTTTAAAAATATGTCAAGTTTAAAAAGAATAAAACATATAGATCCATTCTAAGAGTTTCAATATGAGAAGAGCATATTTACTATTCTCACTACCATTTTCACCTATTCATCCGATCATTTGTTCATTGCACCAGTATTTGTCCAGCTTAACAGGGTAATTAAGGTCTGGGCACAATTACTATCATGCTGATTACCATTGATGATTAGTAAAAATGAAAGCAGTCCTGTGTGGATGCTTGAAATACATCATCTGTGTTTTAATCGTCACATCAGCACATGGCATAAAGTGGTGTTTTGGGACTTTGGAAGAGCAAGAGGGATCATTGGCCAATGCAGTCAGGGCAGTTTGCATTGAGGACTGGCATCATGGCATCGTAGTTATGCGTTGAAAGACAGTTACTCTTAACTCCACATCGGCCAAGCTGTCAGACGTGTTTGAATTTCAGCAGCAGAGTGGAGGAGAGGAGTGGAAACGGACTGAAATCTGGGCAGCTCTGTGCAAGAGGGGACTCACTTTAAGAGAGTTTTGGGGAAACTGCTGCTCCACTCTTCTGGTTAGGGAAGGGAGGCACTGACAGGCAGGAGATGAATGTAGAGGATGAGGAACAGTTGTTCTAGGCAGTGAAAATCACATGAGGACAAGCTCAGAGATCAGAAAATACAAAGAATATTTATAGAACAGAGTATCAACCAGTTTATTTGGAATGCAAGTTTCAAGCAAGAAGACAGGAAGGTAGATTCAAATTGTAGAGGGCGGCTCGAATTCCAGCAAAGCAGATTGTTTCTTCTTCTTCTTTTTTTTACATAGACCATGGAGGTCCCACTGAACATTTTCGAGTAGGGAAATGGCAGGATCCAAGTGACATTTCCAGATCCTTTTGGATATGTTAGGAATTTATACCTTTCCTTACTAAACTGAACTTAGTAATTGAGGCCAGGATTGAAAAGTAACAGCTTCAGCATTAATCACGGTCGTGAGTGCTTTTTGTTTGGTCAAGTGGACGGCACCTCTTTTCTTCTGAAGAACACACTGTGGTTTTAGTGGGAGGTGGGGGGTGGGGAGCTAATCACAAACATTGTCTCTTTTTGTCGTGGAGGTGAGTATGGAACCCACATTGGGTCAAGCCTAGTATTTTATTCCTATCGTCACAATCATTAGTCCAGGAAGAGGGCACATGATTTAGATCAGGCCAATGCAAATCCTTCTCTGGGGGAAAATACCCTAGGACATGAAGCTTCTATCCTCTTGGGACACAAAACTGCAATGATACGGTGCAGAGTTACTGGGGCCATATGTAGGTAGTGAGGAGCTGTGGGAAGAGAGGAATTAGGAAGGAGAAAGAAAGAGCGTAGGGAAAGGGGAGAGAGAGAGAGAGAGAGAGAGAGAAAGAAAGAGAGAGAGAGAGAGAGAGAGAGAGAGAGAGAGAGAAAGAGAGAGAGAGAGAGAAAGAAAGAGAGAGAGAGAGAGAGATTTCTGATGCTCGTTGGGCCTTGGAACCGGCCCATTCCAGGCCAGCATCACCCTGGCCTGTCTGTGTGATTTGTATACATGAACCAATATAGTCTTACTTTGAATTGGTTTGCATCAGTAACAAAATGGAGAATCATACTCACTGGAAATTTTCCATGAGAATTCACACACACACACACACACACACAGACACACAAGAGCAAGGGAAAGCAGGATAGTGCTCTGGGAAACGGTGGACACTTCCTCTTCTGTGGGGAGCAAAGGGGCTCTAGAGGGCACAGAGCATCCTTGGACTCCACCTTTCCCGCAGACGTTTTTCTCTGTGTTCTCCCTGGGTTCATGGGACTACGGCCTGGTGTCTTCGTCCATTCAGGCTACTGTTACAAAACACCATAAACTAGGTAGCTAATAAACAACAGAAATTCGTTTCTCACAGCTCTGGAGGCTGGAAATCAAAGATCAAGGTGTGGCAGATTTGGTGTCTGGTGAGGGCAGATTCCTCATGCGGCCGTCTTTTCGATGTGTCCTCGCAGGGTGGAAGAGGGAGGTCCCTCTGTGTCTTTTTTATAAGAGCACTAGTCCCATTCGTGAGGGCTCTGCTTTCATGCTGTAATCACCGTCCAAACTCCACCTCCTAATACCATCCCCTTGGGTGATAGGATTTCAACACATGCACTTTCTTTTGTGGGGGAAACACAAACATTTCAGATCATGGCATCTGGCGTGGGTGATACCTGGGAATGGATGTCCCTGAGGCACTCCTGGTGCTGAGGACATGTCAGAGGGGCAGGGAATAAAGATGGTAGGTGGTAGACAAGAATGAGAGACAAACACAAATGTCACTCTCCCTGCACTTTGGGAAAACTTTGCTGTTATTTTCCCAGAGTAGTTTGCCAGGGTGAAGTTCTTGAACAGTTGAAAGGTATGAGGGAATTGGAGATGAGAAGAAAGGTTTCCTTTTTTAAAAAACAATCTTATGGTTAGTTATACCTTAGAAACTCTTCAGGGTTCTTTAAGAGAAGCATGAAGAGATTGGAATCTAATTAATACCTTGAGCCGCTGAACTGCATCTCTTTGAACAGACTGTGCAGAAATTGGCTGTGGAATTTATTTGGCCGCCTGTAGTGGCAACGTAATGATTCGGATGAATACAACAATGTCACACAACTAATGCAATGAAAGAAAGCATTGGCTTCGGGTTGGCTTCAAATTGATCTTCACCATTTTAGTGTATTAGACATTACCCTTCTCTGCGGGCTCCCTGGTTTCAGTAGGGGACAAATGGTAGGAGAACACAGAGACAATTGGAATGTAATTGTCACCTGAGCCAGCACCTGTACTTCTGCCTGCTCGCCCACAGCCTGCGGTCAGTGCCAAGGGCAGTGTTCGTTCAGGTCATTTCGACGCCATCTAGGACTGAGGGTCTGACCCTGGCCACAGCTCCCCTTGCATCTAACTTCTTCTTGTAGTCCCCTGCTTCCCAAACTCTTACTTTGCCTCTTGCTTTGAGCCTGCCCTCACTCCTGGGACAAGGCAGCATAGTGCAGTGGAAAGGTCATCTAGAGGCCACATTGTAGCATGGGACGTGCATGAATATGAAGCGGCACATTCATTTAAGAGGAATTCACTCAGTATCTCACACACTCAGCACTGTGTTTAGAGAAATTCAAATTCTGACACTGTACTTTTAGTTCTATGCAATTGCTCATTACTTCAGCCCTCGGGGTCTCAGTTTGTTCATCTGTAAGATGGGGTGATAATAAGTAGAGATGATTTTAACATTTGATGTCAAAAACTTTATAGAGAGTATTAAACAAGGGATGGGTTTATAATTAACCTGTTTTGAATGTTGCATGTTTTCTTTTGGGATTTGGACAAGCTTCTGCCCCTTTTACTGTCTTTGTGGTGGTTCCAGATAATCAACTAGCCTGTTGTAATCTGGTCCCTTCACCGGACATGGACATGGAGTTACTCTGAATAGTGCAGCTCTCTGGGATTGACCTAGGAGACCAGTCAGAGGAACTGGGCTTTTAATTTGTCATTGCTGTTTGTGAGTCATCACTGTGGGGCAAGAGAGGGATGTGAGAGAAAGAGCAGATCTTCTCCCCTTAGAGACGTCACTGAGAGGAGAACAAAGGACAGACACAGGCATGACAGGTCATGTGCTGTTTCAAAGGGAGCCGGATGCACGAGCCACTGGATGGGAGGGCGGGTGGCTCTGACAAGCTCGCTTGTGACTTTGGTTACCTTGATTAGCCGCTGTCCACAAGCACAGCTGAAGGCAGCAGCTCTTGTCCCATGGGTGTGTGGGGAGATGGGTATCCCTGGTGGTAAGAAGGATTATTTAACCAGAATGTAGGGTTTTGTCACAATTACAAAGCATGAGCTTCCTCAGTTTCCACGTCTACCGTGTCGAGTGTATGTTGAAGAGTTTTCGCTACACAAGCTCCTGTCGGTGCTTCTGTCCAGATGTCCTGCTGTGATCCACTGGCAGTGAGCACCAGACCTAAAACAATGAGTGTTCGTCCAAGTGCCACATTCTAGCCGGTGACAGCTCTGGGCGTGCTCTTCCTTGCAGGCCTCGCCTGTGAGGAACCCCTGGCTGCATTTCTGGCCCTCCTCGTGTTTGCTTCTCCCCAGTTCTGTTCCTGAGGACGGCTGGGAAGGAGGAAGGCTGTGGCTCATCACAAAGCCCACCTGGGGGGTATCCTGGTGTCCCCAGCAAAGACAAACACCGGTCAGCAGACACATCCTTGGGAGATTGGAGCTGTCCTGGTTCTTAGCCTCTACTTGTGGGATACAAAAATAACTTAAAAAATTTGCTTTGTTTCTTTCCCAACCACAACCAATATAATAATAAAAAAATCGCCTGGCGAGACTTAAGACAGTGCTTTGAGAACTGCTGATCTAAGAATTGGTGCTATGACAAGGAATCTCCAGGAAATAAGGCAATTCTGAAGGTGCTGCCTCAGAGTGAGACCTTGCCTTGACAATTAGATTAGGAGTTGGTGTCTGGATGTTTCTAGAATCTTTTTGTCCTGTTGCACAGGTGGCTACATTTGCATTAACTAACAAATGCATTGACAAGCATTATTTATCGAGCAATTGTTCTCTGCAAAGTTTCTGTCAGATACTTCCTCAAATATTATTAAATCTTCACAACGATAGTTCAAGTTAAGCACTATTTTTATTACAAAAAGCAGTTTAGCCTGGTGTCAAGAGAGCAAGCTTAGCAAAGATCATCCCATTCTGAGCACACAGTGCGTCAATGGATAGGGAGGTACAGGTTGGGGAGATTCCATAACTGTCTGTGTTCAGGTTTCTCATCAATAACAAGTGGAACAAACTCTGTGCAACTACTGCCTGGGGCTGGGGTGAGGGTTCAGCAAATAAATGCGTGATAAAGTTAACTATGAGTGTTAGCTATTGCCATGAGTATTTTACAGGTGGCAAAGTGGAAACTCAGAGACGTTAATTGACTTTTCCCAAGATCACACAGCTAGCAAGGAGCCGAGTCAGAATTCGACCCAGTCCGTGTGGACATGAGGCTGGCTGCTGAAGGGATGGTGGAAACTTGGCAGGGGAAGATCTTCAGCAAGGGCCGGCTGGAGAAGGTGAGCGTTGGGAAGACGCAGGGCACTCCAGGCTCCCTAATAGAGATCTCTTGAAACTGCCCCACAGCCTCTCAGGAGGGTTGTTCTTCAGTTGTTAAGGAGCAGATCTCCTCAGAAGAGAGCTTGTGCAGAGTGCAATAGCTGGTGCAATGTCACAGGCCCTGTGTTTGCAATAATAATAACGAACATGTCTGCGGTGGGTGGGCTGGGGTGGTGGGGGAGGGTGGGAAGCCATTTGTGCAGGGCAGCCCATTGAGCAATTGTGACAGGGAGCAAACTGCAGCAGTCCCTGTGCTGGGCCTGCTTCCTGTCCTGTTTATGGATCGGGTAACTGCCAATGGCATCTGCAGGTAATCAGCAGCCTGAGGCACAGCAGAGGGGCTGTCTTTTACTGTTCTCTGGGAGCAGAGAGCCCTGTTCCTTCCTCCAGGCTGGGCTCAGCAGGGAAGGTTCTCTGGCTGGCTCCCCCCTCATTTCTCACTCTTCCTTTCCGTTACAGTGAATTGTGGGCAGCAAAGGGCGGCTTCATCTGTCATTAATCGGCACTCATAAAACTCTCAACTCCAGGCCACTCTACACTCCCCGTCCTATTTTAAAGCAACAGGCAGAGGAATTCATCTTTGGAGAGATGCAAAAATGGACATTTTCTTTCCAGGAAAAAGTACTCAGAGCAGCACCTTTAAGAGACAACTTTTAAAAATTACTATTCAGAAGTAGAAATATTTTTATAAAAAATTTACACATTATAGATGAGCCAAAGAAGAAAACTTTCATTACCTATAATCTCATAAAGATAACCATATTAATATTTTGATGTCTATTCATAGCCTTCTTCTATGCCTATTTAGCCTTTTTAAAAAATACCATCTTACTTTAGTTATTTGTAACTGGCTTATTTTCACTTAGCAGTGTATTGTGGTTTTTCATGTCATTAAATATTATTGTCCATTATTGTTTAAAGTAAGTGAATAATAATTCATTTTCTGGCTGTATCTCATACTCTGTTGTAGGCTATTTAGGTTGTTTCCAGTGTTCAGCCTTTGCTGTAGAATAAAAGGACAACACCTGGCTCCTTTCCTCTGAAACTGAATTGTAGACTGATGGTATTACATCGCTTTGTCAGAAAAAGATTTGTTCTTTATTGGAAAGAGCTCAGACGTTGAATTCAGGCTGATGAGGCCATGTCCCTATCCCATGTTGGGTCACACTTATGAAATCTTTCATTTCTGATGGCAGGTGCCTTCCTGCCCAAATGTTAGTTGACAGTTGACAGCTGGTATTTTCCCAGGTTGAAAAGACTTACCTTGTGGAATAGGTCATACCTGCCCTCTTGGTGTGGCGTGTCAGGCTGTTATTCTTTTTCTCATTCATAAATCTAGCAAACACTTATTGAGAGCATGCAACGTGCTAACCCTTGGAGATGGAGAGTGAAATAAAAGAGTCTTTATGCTTCAAGTGGACCTCAAAGTTACATTCTAGATGGTACATTCCTTTTCCCCTGGGCACTGCTTTCTGCTGGTTAACCTCAGTGGAACATCTAGTGTTAAAGTGTGGTCTTGTCCAACTTGCACGTTCTTCTGTGATGAAGGAGCTTGCATCAGACTATCTCTCTTACTAAGAACAGCCATAACAGATGGATAAAATATCCCCAAACAAACAAATACCCCCGAAGCTGTTTGAAGATATCGAGGAGAACCAAGGAAGCCATGACTCAGAGTCTCAAGACCCTGAAGGGAAAGAAAACACAACTAGACAAGTCACCCATTTCTTGATTATTTTACGTTTGAGGTATTTTCAAATTTGTGAGTGGCTAGACATCAATAACAAAAACACAGCTAGATAAATTTCATGTTTGCAAAATTAGCAAAGCAATTTGATTCTTTCTGAATCAAAGAACAAATACATGTGGCAATTAGAGGTAATTTTTCCTTTTGGAAAATAATCAAATATAGAAAAAGTTACAAGAATTGTATTAATGCAATATACCCTCACATACTCTTCACTGCAATTCACCAGTTGTTAAGATTTTGCTACATGTGATGGTCGATTTTATCTGTCAACATGGAGGGTGTTTTCTGGATGAGGTTAACATTGAAATGGGTGAATTTTTAGCAAAGTCAGATTACTAGATCACTTTCCACAATGTGGATGGGCCTTATCAATCATTTGAAAGCATAAACAGAACAGAAAGACCAGCCTCCCCAGGCAAGAGGGTGTCCTCTAGAAGACTACCTGCGGACTTCATCTATATCATCAGCTCTCCTGGGTCTCCAGCCTGTCAACCTGTTACGGCAAGTGTCAGTGACCAGTCCCAGGGGAATAACCGAGCGGCACGCAGAGAGTTGAAGAGTCAGAGAGTTTTATTGCCGGCGGCCCAGATTGAGGTCAAGCCTCCCAACATCTGAGCACCTTTTCCGGGTTTTTGTCAGGTTTATACTTTTTCTGGGGAGTTACTTTTAACAAATCACATACAGGTACAAATGATTAACCAGTTAGCAGAAAGACTTAAAAGTTATCCAATAAACAATAATTCTTATAGGCTTATAACAAACATCATAATCATGACAGGCT
>CAUYSK010097876.1:0-81132 GCA_963575035.1 Avahi laniger | reverse complement strand
GGGAGGCTGAGGCAGGAGGATCCCTTGAGGTCAGGAGTTCTAAACCGGCCTGAGCAAGAGCAAGACCCCATCTCTACAAAACATAGAAAAATTAGCCAGGCATGGTGGTGCATACCTGTAGTTCCGGCTACTCAGAAGACTGAGGCAGGAGAATTGCTTAAGCCCAAGAGCTTGAGGTAGCAGTGAGCTATGATGACACCACTACACATTGTACCGTAGCCTGGGCAACACAGTAAGACCCTATCTCAAAAAAAAAAAAAAAAAAAAAGAAAGAAAGAATAGAAAATTAGAAAACAGAGTCTGTACCCAAGCTCACTTAGAGGCTATATTCTCAGAAGCTTGTGCCTGGTAAACCTCAGATTCTTCATCTTTGTGGAGCTCTTCATCTTAGAATGTCACCCCTTCAAATTTATAATTTTTTTCCCCATAGAACTTAAAAGTAAACTGAGTTAATTCTGCCAATTCTACTTCTTTTTGACTTTCCATTTACTATTCATTGATTTGAGAAGATATTGAACTACCACAAGAACTTTTATACAGGGACAGTTTGACCAGGGTCTTCTATCTCTTAAGCCAGAACAACATGGAAAGCCAAGTTATCAGGAAGTTGCTAGGTGAGGTGTAATTAGAATAAGGGTAATTTCCTTGGATAAGACAAATGTTTTTGACACTAGGCTATGTATGTCCAATGTGTCCATCTCCAGAAGGGTCTTCCTCTTACTCTTCATCACTTATTTCAGTCAGGGGCCTGGTGGGAAGGAAATGGCACACCAAAAGCTTTCCTCGAAGGGAAAGAGTCTTTGGCAAAGGGACTCTTTATAGCGTGTGGGCAGGGTTAGAAAAACTAAGATGATGAAGCACCTAGGGGACTAGCAATATTGGGAAGCTGTGCCTGCTCCTAGACCTGAAGGGACAAAGGGAGTGAGTGGTGGTAGAGAATCCAGAAAGAGCTGTAGCCATGGGAGAGGAGCATCCAACAGGAGATGCGCCACAGTAGAGGAACGCAACCATGCCAAAACCTAGCCAGCCAGGAAAAGAGTATACAGAATAAATACTCTGGTCTTTTTCTCTTCCCACCCTTGAATCTCTTCCCATTGGTGGAACCCAGTTGGAAGCCAGAAAGCAGGAGAGCCCAGATGATACAGTCCAAGGTGGTCAACTCCTGAGGCACAGCAAGGAAGAGAAAATCCAAGGCAAAAAGAGAACACCCAGCAACTTACTTTTTTTTAATATGGGGGTCTCACTCTGTCACTCAGGCTGGAGTGAAGTGATGCTGTAATAGCTCACTGCAGCCTCAAAATCCTGGGCTCAAGTGGTCCTCCTGACTCAGCCTCCCAAGTCACTGGGACTGCAGGCATGAACCACCATGCCTGGATTTTTTTTGACTGTTAAATCCTCTAGAAATCCATGTATTTTTAGTTCCTCCCAAGAGCAGCACTTTACTAAGATTCTGAAAAATTAAAAATCTGAAAAAAATTTTTCTGTTACTAAGTCGCTGTTGGAGTTTTGGGTAGGGCTCAATAAATATTGGAAACAATCAAGATGGCTGGCAGGAAGAAGCCAAAATATCATGTTTATGATCAGTCAAGGTAGGCTGGAGCGAACAGCTTAGTGTGAGGACCTATGACCCTACCAACTCAACCTAGAATTCATCAGTCTTTTCCACCCAGTCTCAGATGGCAACAAACCACGTGAGGAAGAGCCTGTTCCTGAAGGAAAGTGTAGAACATTTGCTTTCTGTGGGCAATTTGTTCCCCAGAGGAAGAGAGGGAGGAAAGGGGTAGCCTATGCACCAGGGGCATCCAGGCGACTAGCAATATTGGGCAGCTGCCCGATATTGGGCAATGCTGGAAGTGGAGGGTCTGCCATGTGCACTGTGAGGGCAGCGTATGCTCAAGGGGAAGATGTGTGGGCTGGGCCATGCATACCTACTTATTCTTCACAACTCACCTGGCAGAGAAGTCTTTCTGTTGCTTTGGAGCAAAATGAATTAAAGGCATTGGATGGGAATTCTTTTTCTCCGGCACATTTCTCATTCATTGGTTCACGCGACTTACCTACTTTCAGGAGGTGGGCACGCTATGGAGGCTGGGAACGCAAGATGGATAGGATGTGATTTATCTCTAGATAGGAATACTAAGGACAGCCAACTGGTCTTGAAGATGTTCCTTAAGGTGGGATGTGTTTTTCATTCATTATGATGTGTTCACAGCCACCATATTAGGCAGATACTATTACCAACTTTATTTTACAGGTGGAGACACTGAGGCTTGGCAAAGTTAAGGGACTTGTTTAAAGTCACAGAACTGAGTTAGTGGTAGAGCTAGGATTCAGATCCAGGCAGTTTGGCTCTAGAGTTAGTATTCTTAACTTCTTGCCATGTCATGGGCCAGTGCGGGAGACAGGCCTGTGAACAAATAATTACAGTGTAATGAATGAGGTAAACGCTAATGGAGGGACATACAACCAGCTAGGGCAGCAGAGGAAGGAGTGACTAAACAGGTCTGTGTGTGGACATTTGTGCAATTTCCCTTGCCTACTGCCAGAAATTAACATAGCAGAGTCTTTTTAGGGCATATTTTATTATTACTATACATGGATTCAGATATAGAGGTCAATTCATGTTGCCCTGCTGCACCTCCCAAGCATAACAACACTTAAAATAATTTCTTCCTGACATCCTGGACTCCCTCCAAGAGTTTTGTTCTAGCCTTTAGACAAGGCGGAAACAGGAAGAGGATGTCTTAATGCTCCCTCACCGGGGAACTAAGTTGGAATTTGGAATAGTCTTGTAATTAAAATCATTGTTAAGATTTCATTATCCTATACTATAAGTGTGTGTGTGAGCTACATTATATATCAGCCACGGCACATGTGCTATATATAATCACTAAAATCAGCTGTGAGATTGCTTAAGTCTCAACAGTTCTATAGTTTGTAGATGTATGTCAAATGAAGATGATTTTGTTTCTTCATAAAGTAGAATTAATATTTGTCACCTTAAATACTTTTTTGCTATGACTTAATGATAATTTAGTAGTAATATATCACAAATATATCATTTCTGCTAATAACACAGAAAAAAAATTCACTTCTATGTTTCATTCCTTCTAGGGAGAAATTGTTTCAGTTTGGCCTAGATTCATCCCTCAGCTTATTTGTGAGATATTGAACATCCACACCCTTTAGTTTTTCTTATTATTTGATATTAGAGTATCATCAAGTTTATTTAACCAGATGAGACACTGTAAACAGGTGCTGTCTGCTGCTGCCAAGTGATGGTCTATTCATGCCAGGATATTAAGCACATCCTGCAGATTCATGTAAACACCAGGTGGGATTCTAATCCATTCAGTCCAGAGCCCCTCGTTCTTTCCTCCTTAATGAATGAAAATCTCGGGGAAGTCCCTGCTCAGGAATTCTCTGTACCTTTAGAAATCAATGAGTCTCAATCCAAAATGATCCAGGAAGAGAGCTGGATCAATGACTCTGAAGTCTCCTCTAAACATAACCTATTGTTTGGAGTGACTGCAGAAATTTACAGAGAAGTCCCAAGTTGACATGTAGCACCTTTCTTGTGCTTGGTTACTATTTTGGGGTTTCAGGGTTGGAGATATCTTCCCTCTTTTCCAAAGTTGAAGCTTTCTGGGAGCTTTGAGTGCCTGCCTGACTCACTACTACTAGATCTTTCTCCTATCAGGACTGTAGAAAAGCCAAAGTGAGACGAGGTGATCCTCGCGACCATGGGATAACCTCTGGGTCTTATGGTCTTCAGAGCAGAGTCTTTGGTCTGTAGGAAAAAGGTAACACTCTCAGACTCAAGCAGAGCCATCATCAGGGGGATTTCCTAGGAGGAGGAACAGCCCTGCTTACTGATCTGGTCAGGTTATTACCTGAG
The DNA here is from genome assembly GCA_963575035.1 of Avahi laniger. Classification (NCBI taxonomy): domain Eukaryota; kingdom Metazoa; phylum Chordata; class Mammalia; order Primates; family Indriidae; genus Avahi; species Avahi laniger. Next base: position 77,234 of record CAUYSK010097876.1, on the reverse strand, counting down.
GCGCACAAGTACTGTATTATTAGCTCTACTCTCACGGCTTTGCATTGCTTAGGCATACCAAGTATCATGCTGGCACAAGTGGTCTGATAAATGCAGCAATTTTGGAGGGAGGCATACTGCTGTAGTTTTGCAGGAAAAGAGGCTATGTCTTGTCCACAATTCAAAAGAATAATGTGAAAATGGACAAGTGTGGAGAACTACTGGCTATCCCCCGATACCAAGTCTCTATTTTTCAGTAGTAACAGAATTCTCAACATGTAGGTGGAAATAGCCATGAAGCTCTTTTTCAGTCATATGACTAAGTTTTGGCTAACAGGATACAATCAGAAGTGATATCATTTCTAGGTTATTCCCTTAAAAGGAAGGGGCAGGTCATGTGGGTCCTGAACCCATAGGGGTCAAAGGATGGCAGAGCTACATGATAGAAGACACCTGAATTTCTGGCCCTCAAACTGCCATACCGGGTCTGGACTGCTTAATTCCAGATTGTTAGATGAAACAGGAAAAACCATCTGTTGTGTTTAAACTATTATTTTGGGTCTCTGTCCAAATAGTCAAGTCTTTATTCTAAGTCAGTGACTTTGGATTTCAGCAGAACAGAGTCAGTTTTAGTTGAGAACATTGCCTCATTACTCCAACTTATCTGTTTTCAACAGATAGCCTTACTTCTCTCAGAGACATATTCCTTGGACACTCCGCAGCTTCCATTTAGGGTTTTGCCTTTTGGGAACCACTTAGAGAAAGAGGCCTATGATATTAGGCCTCAGCTAGAATCAGGAGTGGAGATCTAGACTTTTTACTTAGATTAAAAAATCCTACCCCAAACTGTCAACTTCTCTAAACATTGCCATATTTCTCTGGTACACCCCATGATGGAAGTCTGAAAGAGCAGGAGCACTTTCTCAGACATGACTACAATGTTTGATTTTGTTGCTAGGGCATCTATGGAATTTCCATATTCTATCTTAGGAAAGAAATCTAATATTTCTTTGATGCTACATTCTTCTTTAGCCAGAAATACAAGGAAACCACTGTTTGCTATGGCATTTTGGCAGAACTCTGAAATGTGGTCTGGATTTGGGAACCCACCATCCAAGAATAAGGCACCATTTATGTACGAAATTGTTGAATTTGGATGGAAACTAGGTTCAGCTATACTTGTGAAGCCACTGTCTTGCAGGGTCAAAAAGAGCTTATTTTTCAAGTAAGTGTGTTTCACTGTTTACTGGCGACTACCAAAATAATTATTTCCTGTGTGGGTCAGTAGGAGTGAGGTAATCCCAAGGAAAATGTTCCATTGTGCTTACTGGGCTCGGCAGTGCAGCGGCTCCAGACATTCCCTTAAAGCAACAGTAATTATGTGAATGGTAAAGTCTGGTTCATGTGCCCCTGGGAGGGAGATTCATTTTCTATTTGATACTTTAAGGATCTTGTGAGAGACAGCAAATGCGAATGTACACATACATATATACCCACGCATTATCATATCTCTGGGTGCACTTACCATGTTGGTTCATTTAAACAGTTTTATAGATGTTTTAGAAAGTAATTCCAAATGAGCCAAGATAATGCTTTCTGCTTCTGTCAATGTAAAAGTAGAAACTTATCTTGCACGAGTTGTTATTGGTTTACTTGTCTGTCTTGAGCCACTTGAGGGCATGCTTTATTTGTCTTTGTCTTTCCTGCCCATACTAATGGGCCTATGACTGAGTACAATTCTCATTAATCATTTGTTGGATGAATGAATGGCTTGTAAAGGAAGTGAATTCCAGGAAGGTGACTACTACCCCAAATCTGACTGGCGCTATGACACTGAGATGAGAGAGTTTGCCAGAAGGAGCTCCTAGCCAGCCAGGATTGGAACATCCTTGGGGTGCCAAACTCCATGATTCCAGAGGTTAAATAACTCTGTGCTGCATCCCACCATCCTTTCTGGAATCAGACAAGTAGGCACAGAATTATAAACACCAGTTGTTAGATTCTGGCACAGTAAGCAGAGTGAATTGTGGCAGGTGGATTAACAGGTGACAGACAATCAGACTAGGCCAAAGGGATGCCACTTCTGATCCACATGGTGGAGGGATGCTTTTGAATATACACTATCTAATATTTCGCCCTGCTCACTACCTTCCATGGCTGCTTTGGTATGGGAGCTTAGTGGGTACACTACAGATTACAGAGCTGCATGTTATAAAAGGGAATGTTCGTTACTGATGAAGCCACTAATCCACATTTTCATTGAGTGCCTGCTACATGCCAAGCATGGTTTTGCTGCTGGAGTACAGAGGTGAACAAGCCAGACACAGTCCCTGCCCTTAAGAAGTTTAGCCTCTAATGGAGGATAAAAACAAAAATGCAAGCAAATACATAAAATAATTATGAATTGTGGCCAGCTGTGAAAAATAAACTGGATATAAACTAGGGATTAAATGGAAGTGTATAGATATAGTGGTCAGATACAGCAGTCAGGAGGAGGAATGAGCCTCAGGAAGAGAGAAAGGGAAGAACATTTCAGGGAGAGGAAAGAACTATGTTAAAGACCTGAGACCAAAAATAAATTCATGTTTTAGAGGATAAAAAACAATGCCCATGAGTCTGCGGCAGAGTGACTGAGGGGGACAGTGTGCCCTAACTGGCAGAGCCCTCCAAAGAATTTTGGATCTGCTGTCCAGGACACAATACCAAATAGTGGGTGCCGAATGTTTGCAGAGTGGTCAGCAGGCTTTACATTATTATCCACAGCAAGAGGTCTGAGCTGGAGTGTGGTCCTCCTACTGCATGTTTAGTCTCATCTCAGCTATATATGTTCCACCTTGCTGAGTAATTAATAGTGAGAAGAATGGAAAGTTGGACTAAATTTCTAAAATGTGGGAGAAAAACAAGTGCAGATGAAACTGTAGAGCTTATGATTCTAGCCCAAGTGTCGAAGGAAATGAGAAAACCCAGGTTGGGAGTGGCCATCCACACTCAACTAGTATTTGGAACTGGAGGCTACAGAAAATATTGATATTGAGGTTGACAATGTTATTTGCACTTTTTGCTGCTGATCTTTCATGCCATAAACTATTTGGGGAAGTGTCCTTTATGGACACCATTAAGAGCTTGTCAGATGCTAGTATTGAGACTACAGGGCATGCAGTGTGTGTTTGTGTGTGTATCACCCACATGCAGGTAGATGAGATGCCGGGTCACCAGATGGACTGACTTACTCAGGGGTTCTTAATCTGGGGTCTAATGTAAACTTGGTTGGGAAAAAATTACGTCTTATTTTTCACTATAGTCTCTAACTGAAATTTAACATTTCAATGATATATTTAGGCAACAAACCACAGTAATGTTAGCAGTTCTTGTCACTTTGTCATCAGTATAAGTAACAAATATATTCATATCACATTATAGTTGTGTATAGGTACCTCAAAATATTACTTATGCCTATCACTACTTCCAAAATTATGGGAGTTATCACACCACAACTAGATCTTATTTGAAATGTTAATAATGTATATTTATTACCATATCATGAATATTTGCTTTTAAAAAATATTTGAAAACTACATTTTAATACTTTCAGTTTTCTTTGCAATCCGATGTATTTTATTTTATGCGTTTCAAAACATGATTGTGAGAAGGGGTCTTTAGGCTTACAGAACACCAAAGGGGTCCCTGAGACAAAGAAGGTTAAGAATTATCAGATTTATAGGACACAGTCCTATAATAGGAGTGTTGGGGACAAAATGTCCACACATCTACTTTCTGACTAAGTAGAAAAAGAGAAGAGGCAATAAATACTTGTCAATTTCAGGTATACACAGAAACACATACATATTTTTGTCCAGCATGTATACCAATTCAGAGATTGAATTTCTGAGAAATAAAAAGAGAGAATAGATCTAGAGAGCCGAGAGAGACGTCTGAGAGAACACACCCACGACCTTGGGTACAAATCTTGCATTTCCAAAACCTTCCCTACGTAGAGATCTGAGAAAAGAACGGATATCATTTTCTCAAAACTTGGACCTCAAAACAGGGCCTGGAGAAAGTCCATTCGGACAGCCTGAGCCCTCCCCATTCCCTTGGGCTGTAGTCTCAGAGTCTTCAGAGAGGACATCTGCAAGCGCAGCGCAAATCATTAGCCAGTCTGCTGCCTCCCGTTGCTCAGCCACTTCATGGAGGCTATTTTTAGGAAGTCTGAATTCTCAGTAGAGACGTAGCACCAGCAGCAAGCCCTGAGAAGTCAGCCTGTTTCCCAAATGTCTGAGGTGGCACCCAGAGATGAGCATGACACATTCACTCCCGTCTCCTGAAATGAAAATGCTTCTGTTTCTGCCTCTTGAAGGGCGGGAGAAAAGAGGGAAGAAGAGATGTTTGTTTACTTCTTGAGAGATTTTAGAAATTAAATTTAAAGCTTAGGAGGCCATTCGTTCACCCCAACACTCCCCTCCCACCCTTCACCACAGTGATGGTTTCTGACAATGCCTCTCCCACTGATTCACGTAGTCTGGTGGAAGCTCCTTCTGAAGGACGATTTCATGGCAAAGAGCATGAAGTCAGAGTCAAAGGATCTGTCAGCTTTCCCAGGACTGTAGTCACAGAGCTGGAGGAAGAAGCGTGTTTTAGTCCTTTTCTGCTACTTACTAGATCTTCTCATCAATAGAATGGACTAATAATAATGATTCCTACATAGGGGTTTTATGAGATACTGTGTGTGAGTTGAAAAGTGCCCCATCAACGTTAGTTACTCTGTAACTGCTATAACTTTGGTTTTCCTAGACAAGTGTGAGAGTCTCAAAGAACTTTCCTCCTGTTTAATAAATGCTAAAGTATTAGCTGATGTCCTAGGGCCACTTCCTCTCATCACCTCGGTTTCTTCCCCTGCAGATTATCCTCTGCTTCTTATGCCTTTGGACTTTCTCTCCATGATGTGTTTTGTGCCTGAGCATGAGAACAGGTTTACATCTCTCCCAACTGAAACAAACCCTCCCCTGACCTCATGCTCCTGTGGCTCCTGCTGCCTGCCAGTCCCACCGCTGGGCCCTGCCTTTCTGCAGAGAGCAAGCATCCTGCTCTGGGCCACGTGGTAGCTTAGTGGCTAAGTGGGACCTGCGGTTTCCTGGCAAACCTGTGGCTGGTGGGTAAGTCTGCCTAATTCGGGGGTGCTCGTTATAGCCACATGTCTCAGCCGCTTTCTCCGGTTGTATACCGTCAGTGATATTCTCATCCCCATCAGCCTGACTGCTTTGTCTTTCTTAGTCGACCTTATTTGATTTAGGCCTGAATTAGCAAGTGGAAAGGAGTAATTTATTAGCCACCTCGAACTCCAACAGTGGAAAAATGCCAAGATTTAAGGGACAGGTGGGGAAGAGCAGCCTGCGATCTGATCTGGGTTCACGGCTTTACTATAACCCTGACCCGGGAGTCCCATGGGTGCCATTTCTTATGCTCCCCCATCCCCTTCCCATGCTTCCCTTGGACTGGTCTGAGGTCCCAGGATCCCGTTCAACACAGTGAGTCAGACAGCCAATATCAATCAATTGGAGTTGATGGAAAAGATTAAATCTATCTGAAATCCTGGCTCTACTATGCTGCTGTAGGGGGCCAAGGGAAACTTCCCCTGTACCCTCTGAAGGTTTGCTGAAAAACCAACTCCCAAAGGCAGATTAATAGGAGAAAAGGCATATAAATTTATTTAATGTGTATATACAGGAGCTTTCAGAATGAAGTTTCAAAGATACAGGGGACATTGTCCATTTTTATGCTTAGGTTCAACAAAGTATGGTTAACCATGCAGAGATATGGTTGGACAAAAAGAGTATGATCTGAGGCTAAAAGACGAGTGGGGAAACCCAGCATGGTCTGTCTGTCTAGATTCTTCTTGGCCTCTCTGGGCATGTATTCCTTCCTTCTGGGTGTGGGGCAGGACCCTCTCTGGAATGGGGATCTTATGACCTACAGTCAAACAAGGTAGGTCAGATAATTTCCTTATGGCCAGTTTTTACACAGAATAATTTTAGATTTTATGGATGGCTTTGGGGAAAGGGGATTCTGGTTTCTATGCTTCGCCTTGGGGAAGGGGGAGAATTGGACTGAGAGACAGAAGGACAGGAGAAAGCCGGAGAAAAACTTCTGCTTCTGAGGCCTTCATTTTGGGGTATTGTTTTCTGAGCCCAAACGCTGACACCTCTTAAATCTGTAACAGCAACCTATACCTGTGTGTTGACCCACATAGTAAAGCTATTTAGAATTTAGTTGGAATTTTCCTCAAGACAATGTATAAAAGACATCATATGAGCGGTGGTGTTAATAGATGGATTCTTAGACAAATACTACATTTATCTGGACCTTGCCTCTTTGTTTTTGCTCTTTACTGTTACTGCTGGGTATCTTAGATGGAACATCTCAGACTCAGCTTTTTTTTTCTCCCCAGGTTCCTTTTTTTTCCTCTAATATTTCCAGGAGAAATACAGTCTTCGATTTTATGAACTATATCTAGGGAAGGTTAGTAAAGGCTTTGTGTGTTTGCGCGCGCGTGTGTGTGTATTAAGATGCAGAAGTATAGTCACTTAGGGAGAAAGAAAAGTTCTACTTTTTCTAAAACTTAAAGGAAAACTTAAGGCTTAAAAATTCAGGATGTTTTTAGCTTCGTATTATACTATCATATAGCAAATGCTTAATAAGTGTTGGCCATAATAATTATCGTAGTTATTAATGTTATTATCAACAGTAAGAGGATCCAGTACTTGAAAATAGGTTTGTTTTATACCAGTACCCAAGCAAGTGTTTGGAGTATATCCTGCGTTCCCCATAGGAAGTAGAGATTGCATATATTAGCTGGAATTCACCCAACTACTTTTGAAACAAACAGGATAATGTGTTCGGAACAGAGGTCAACAGCTGTTACTCCTCTGTGACATTCCAGAGATGTGGACAGATGGATTCAGATTGACCTCCCTTATTCAGCGAGTGTGGGAACTGGTGGGAAGGGCTGGGGAGGGAGATACAGCAAGAGGGAGGACGAGAAGGTTCCCATGCGGGCCCAGTAATTTGAGAGACCACTGAGATTAACGATGAAGTTAACAGTTCTATTTCCTGGAGGGGCTGTACTAAACAACGTGTTAGGGGATGAAGGCCCTTAAAATGGTTCCGAAAGGAGGAAAACCAAGCATGACGGTTTTCCCAAGGCTAGGACAAGACTGCAGTTCCTGAAGGGGTCAGAGGTCACCTCCTCACCATTCCTCTGATGGCACAGTAGGGAATAGAAGAGGGTCAAATCAGGTTCAATACAAGATGTGGAGTGAAATACATTCCTTACCTTGCCCTCCCAACCCCAGCCATATTTAACTAACATTCATATTTTCAGAAAACACCCAAATGTCCCAGGGGTTTAAAAAAATTAAAAAATAACCAGACACAGCATCCTTGGTACCTTCGTGTAGCACCAGTAAGGAGGCAAGCAGCTGGTCTTCAGCGAGACCAAAAGAATGTGGCTCAGTGAGACCATTAGATTTTCACAATAATATCATTTTGAAAACAGTAGATTTTCCTGAAAACAATCTCTTTGGGTCCTAAGACCTATACGTTTACCTTGTCATAATGGTTTAGTTGGAGTCCGATTGGCAATAATCTGTCTTGATCTTTAATGATGGTGGTTTATGTTTTCTGTATCTACCACTGCCCTTCTGCTTTGTTTCAGGTGATCAGGGGACCTAAAGCTCAGATCAGCATTGCCTGGGCTCATGACATATTCCTCTTTCTGACAGTCCACAAGTTTCTGGTCTGGTCAGAATTAATTCCTCCAGGATGACGTCAAGAGTACACAAGTTTTGCTTCATCTCTTGTCTGGGTCTGCATGAATATAACGTCAGCAGGGAAGTAATGACGGCCACATATTCCTGAATAAAGGAAGACTTTGCGAGTCACATGTAGACTTCTAGCTGAATCTTTATGAAGTTGGTGGCTGAAGGTCAGAGGTGCCAATAAAGGAGGTACAGTTCTCTATAAAAACCTTGCTCTGACCTCTTCACTGTCAAACCTAGTTAAGCTGCTGGTTGACATGGTCTGTGTCTGCCCTTCCCACGATGCTCAAATCTAGAATTCAATTTTTTGAGTTGGATCGAGTTGAATTAAAATCCCCCCTGTTCTACCTATTGTGCCATTGTGGCCAAATTATTTAACCTCTGTAAGCTTCTGTTTTCCTTATCTATAAAATGGAGATAATAATAGCACCAACCTCCTAGGGCTGTTGTGAGGATTAAATGAGATAATGCATGCATCATACTTAGAACAGTAGCTGGCAGCAGGAAGCCTCTAATAAAAGTTAGCTACTGCTTTTGTAACTTAGAGTGATAGGCCTGTTTCTCTAAGTGGTCAAAAGGTTTTTAGATAATTGTTTTAAGCTACTTTTCATCCTTGATAAAGTCTCATAGATCGTTTCTGCAAATATATCTTTAGGTAATACTTGTTTATTCAGTGAGATTAGTCAATCAATATAACAGTTATTTCTTATTTTTTTCTTTTAGGCTTAGACTTAATTTTTTTAGGCTTTGGTCCTGCTTGTTTGTGATAATATGCATGGTTTTCTTAACTTCATCTTTATCTATTTTTTTGATAAAGTTTTTCATACCAACAGCTGGAACTGCATGGTCACACGGCTCAAAGAAAGAATCTCACGCTTCCTTATTTCCACACAATCACCATGTGAGCATTTGAACCTCTGTAAGGCAGGGCTTTGGGGAAAATTAGAAACTAAAATGAAAGGAAAGTTTCTAGTTGGAATTTAGGTCCAAGAAGATACTGTCCTGCTAGGCTTGCTCTATATGAGAGATAGACACAGGGCTTCTCACTGACCAGCTCGACAACTATAATTCTTAAAGACTCTTCATTGACGCTTTGTAGTTTATACTGGTGTATGTTACTAAAGGATTGTGTATCAAGAAGGAAAACTATGCTAATTTCTAAATCAGGGTTCTGGTGACACTCATGCTGTAGAGTAAAATCAATCTACATAAATATATCGAACATATATTCAATGCTCCATTCCGGTTGATCCAGTAAACATTTAATAAGCGTCAAGTGGAGATTCCTTAAGCCTTATTTCTTAAGCCTTATTTCTATATTAAGGGTGGGGGAAATTTACATTGTGTGAGATATGAGCAACACATTGAGTGAGGTATTTTGTTTTTTTTTTTGAGACAGAGCCTCACTGTGTTGCCCGGGCTAGAGTGCCGTGGCGTCAGCCTAGCTCACAGCAACCTCACACTCTTGGGCTCAAGCGATCCTCCTGCCTCAGCCTCCCGAGGAGCTGGGACTACAGGCATGTGCCACCATGCCCGGCTAATTTTTTCTATATATTTTTATTTGTCCAATTAATTTCTTTCTAATTTTAGTAGAGACAGGATCTCGCTCTTGCTCAGACTGGTCTCGAACTCCTGAGCTCAAACAATCCGCCTGCCTCGGCCTCCCAGAGAGCTAGGATTACAGGCGTGAGCCACTACGCCCGGCCGAGTGAGGTGTTTTCACCCCTATTTTACACACAAGGAATTGAGGCTATGACTTTCTGGGATTATATAGCTAGAACGAGGCCCAGTTGGTTTTGACTCCTAAGCCTGTGGGACTTTCAAGTCCTGTGCATTTAACCATTGTAATTCCCAAGGCAGTTATCTTTCCGCTTCTGCATTCAAAGTGGTAAACTGAGTCTGGGGATGCATTCTTATCTCCTATCTCTCAAGGTCCATGTAGAAACCACAGTGGGCTTGGAAGAGAGAGGAGAGAGATGCTGAGTGGCTAGGCACGCCTCTGGCCTTGGCTGTACGAACAACGAGTTGTGAAGGAAGTAGGTCTTTGAGTCACCTACATTGTTGAGCACAGCTCAGGGTAGGGAGCAGACAGGAATATGGGCTGAAGTCCTAGATACTGACAAAGTGCTCTCTGAGCTGGAATATTCCTAATGTCATATGTTTAGGAAACAGGCATGAGAAGATTACTCTGATCAGAGAGAGAAATCCACAATTACAGCCACATTGATGGGGGCGGGGGGTGCAGGAAGCAAAGGTGGAGGATTTTGTTCCCTCAGTAAGTGTCTTATTGAGCACCGACTGTGTGCCAACACAGGGATACAGCTGGGAAGGGGAGAGACATGGATTTGCCCTCATGTTTAAAGTCTAATGCGGGACACAGACGTTAACAAATAACGGCACGAACAAATCTGCAGTTACTCTTTCTTCACGGCGTTCTGCTACACTTGTGAAGAGTACGATGGAGGTTATAGCAGGGAGACCTGGTTTAGGCGGATCAGAGCTGGGGAGCGTGTGTGTGGGTGTGAAAGTGGCTGGAGAAAACTGCTCCGAGGAGGCTCCGTCTACCCTGAATCTGGTTTACTCAGACAGATTGAAGAGAAACATCCTGGCCAGAGAGCAGGAAGTGGTGAAGACCCTGAGATTCAACCCCTGCCAGGGTCTTACCTCCAGGCTTAGTTCCTGCTATGCTTGTAACAGCTTATAGAATTTGGTCACCTGTATTATATTTTTCTCTAACGAGCCATATGGTTGGGACTTCAGTACACTTGATCGATTGAGGTCATTTGTTTTATCATGATGCCTGTGTCTTTGAATTTCAAGAACACGTGTAGATTTAAGGAATCTGGAATTTCTCCAGAAGAACACAGGTGCACTTTCATGAAGCACAGTTTAATTATGCCTTCCCAGAGTCACTGGGCCACTCCCCTTTTTCTGAGTGACGCTACGTAGGCTGTAATGAGACATCGTGTTAGATGACTTGCACCCAAAAGGTAATGCAAACCCTTCTCCTTTTGTCCTGGTAATACTTGACCCTCACTCAGATCACTTTACTCTTTTGTAAAATGGGGATGATAATAACCTTCCCCACAGACTGTGTATTAAATGAGATCTGGAATGTAAAGTTCTTGGTGTGTGAATGCTAGCCATTATTATTACTGGAAATGTAGTAGGGTTTCAGTATCTTGTGCATTGATGGGTTTAAGGTCCTTATTTTATCTCTGTCATTTCTACCACTTAGTATACGTGAATGCCTTTGAATTTCAAGAATAAATATGAAAGGACTTTAATGAAATTATTTGCTTCTCTAGTGTGATACATGTTTTAAAAAAGGAATGCAAATATCCTTTTTAGAGACAGGGTCTCACTCTGTCTCCCAGGCTGGAGTGCAATGGCTTGATCATAGCTCTCTGTGACCTCAAACTCCTGGGCTTAAGTGACCCTCCTGCCTCAACATCCGGAGTAGCTGGGACTACAGGCATGCGCCACCAAGCCTGGCTAATTTTTAAATTTTTTGTAGAGATAGGGTCTCACCATGTTGGCCAGTCTGGTCTTTAACTTCCGGCCTCAAGTGATCCTCCTGCCTTGACCTCCCAAAGTGCTGGGATTACAGGCATGAGCCACCACACCTGGCCAGTGTTTCTTTTTATTTTACAGAATGAAAACCACATAGAGTTAGTTGGTCAAGCAATAAAATCAAGTATACTTAGTTATCGTTTTGTGAATTTGTATAAGTCAATTAACCTCTCTGGGCTTCAGCTTCCTTCTCTGCAGATAAAGGAGTTAGACCAGATATGAGCACTGATTCTCTTCCAGCTGCTTCATTTGATTAAGCACTACCATATACATAACATTAACTAGCTGCTATACAGTCTTCTTTAATATGCTTAAAGACAGTTATTAACTCACTCTGCAGCCTTTTGTTATCAATTATAGGAAATTGTTGGGAGTCTTTGTTTCTACTGGATATATTCTTAGTCTGTATAATGAGTCTCAGAGCTTTCGTTCTAAATCTGGGTAGTCTGGTAGCATTAGAATAGGGGTGATGTTTTAGGAAAGGTCACCCTGTAGTCTTTAAATTGTCCCCAGTAAGACTGGATAGAGGGTTAGGGCCCAGGAATGCTGAATCAAATTCCAGAAGTGAATCTTCTCCAGGACTGGGGACATGACTTTGTCATTTACCTGTAGTTCAGAAATATAAGTGAATCATTTCCAAGAACAAATTTCTCCAAAGAGCAGAAAGATATATCAGTATGGGAGTTTCACAAAGAATGTGTTTGTCAGAAAACTGAAATGTGGACAGAGAGGTCTACCAGGAGAGGAAATACTTTTGATCTGTCATTTGTCACATCAGGAGGGAGGGACATGAAGCCTGACTCCACTCATAGCTAGGTCATCAAAGATGGTCACCATAGTGATTTAAAATAGCAAAGAAAAAGAAAGGTGACAACACTAGGGGTTTGTTAAACAATTTATAATATGATTATAGGATAGAATATTACATGTCAATTACAAATGATGTTTATAAAGAATACTTAAATGACATGGGGAAATGTTCATGATACAACAGGTAACAGTACACATCTGTTGAAAACTATAAGTAACATATGATGTTAAATATATAAAAATCTTAATAGACAAACAGATGTAAGCCAACGGGCCAGAATATTAACTGAGTTTATCTTAAGGCAAAAAGAGTATAGATGAATCTTTTTTTAATGTTTATATTTTTCTGAATTTTCTATATGAAATACGTCTTACTTTTATAATCAGAATAAAAAGCAATATATCTTTTTTTAAAAAAACACATACACAAAACCTCACACTAGGGTAACTATATAAATTTCAGATTATCAGGAAAGGAAGGAAAAAAATTACTGGAACAGTTTCGAGACAGCCATTGAGTGTGAGATACCGACACAGGCCCCTGAGGAGGAGAGCAAAGTTGGCCACGCTGGTGGAATGTCCCTGTCTGCAAGACCTGGAGTGGGAGAAGGGTGCAGGGGGTTGGCTAGAGGTCTGGAGACGCTGCTTTGGAGCCTCCCTTTGTGCCCTATTACTTAAACCTTGAGGGACACAGAGAGCATGAACACCAAGGTGCTTTTGGTGCCTTACTGTCCTCCTAAGAACATACGATGTTTTTTGACTTTCCCTTTGCCTAGGGAACCTCGTCCTGATACCCAGCTGGCTGGGTGCTTGCAGGGTGGAATGTGTTTTGCAAAGTTCCTAGCAATGAGTTAGGGGAAGTGTGGAGTAAACTAAGCACTGAGCGCTCAATGCTCCAGAGGGCTACCTTGTGTCCAATACAAATGTTACGTTCCTAATGTTTATAACTCCTTCAAACACTTAAGCAGATGTTTCTTAACTCCTCAATATAATTCTTATCACAGTCTATCCTCATCCTATGAAAACCTCTCCTCTGCAAGAAGCTTTTTTTTTTTTCTTTTTTGGAGACAGAATCTCACTCTGTTGCCCGGCCTAGAGTGCAGTGGTGTCAGCCTAGCTCACAGCAACCTCAAACTCCTGGGCTCAAGCGATCCTCCTGCCTCAGCCTCCTGAGTAGCTGGGACTACAGGTGCACACCAAGACGCCTCGCTAATTTTTCTATTTTTAGTAGAGACAGAGTCTCGTTCGTGCTCAGGCTGGTCTCCAATTCCTGAGCTCAAGCGATCCTCCCACCTCGGCCTCCCAGAGTGCTAGAATTACAGGCGTGAGCCAGTGCGCCTGGCCTGTAAGAGGCTTTATTCCTTCTTTAGAACACTTTATTTGTCCACCCTTAACTCTCTGCTGGATTTCAAGCACCCATTTTTCACTACTCTGATGCCTGTCGATAGAGAATAATTCTCAGGAGCCCATCATGGACACTATTTTTCAGGGACAAAAAATAAGAAGTCTAAAAGTTAGCCTAGTGCAGTTGTGCAGCTGTAGTCTCAGCTACTCCGGAGGCTGAGGTGGGAGGATTGCTTGAGCCCAGGAGTTGGAGACCAGCCTGGGCAACATAGTGAGACCCTGTCTCAAAAAATAAAAAATGTAAAGTCATCAAAACAATGTAATATCCTGTGTGAAAGGTTGCCGTCACGATGCCTTGTGGTTTGAGTTCCTTGATCATGTACCCCTAAGGGAAGTAAGTTGGCGGTGACCGTAGATGACGGAGCCTGTCAGCCTTGGCAGGTGCGTCTTCAGTTCACCTCACACTTTGGGTTCCTCAGAAGGAAGGGCTGGAGCCCTTGCCCACCGTTAGGACAATGATGTTCAGGCTGCTCTTGGCGCTCAACTTATTCCCCTCATTTCAAGTAACAGGTAAATCATTTTAATTTCTTTCCTATTCTAAATTTTTTTTGAGGTCTTGTGACCGGCTTGATTTATTTTAAATTTCAAACAATCTGTGAAATTTGGACATTTGAAGTATAGTTCTGCTCTAATATGGCAACCTGTTATTTAGAAACTCACTAATTCTTAGACTATAGTATTTTAACAAAAGTCCTTTGGAAATAAGTAAAATTTGTTTAACTATTAGTCGATGGTATCTGAAGAATTTTTAACTTATGTATATATTTTTTTTTAATTTAAGAAAACTGCTATAAGTAGGTTGGTTCTGAAAGCTCTGAATTTAGGCTACCTGGGTTCACATCACTGATCCCATTCTTATTAGCTAAGCTTAGGCGTCTATTTAAATTCTCTAAGCCTTTTCCTTATCTGTAAAATGGGAATGATAATAAACCTCATCTCAAAGTCACTGTGAGGATAAAATGAAATAATCTGTGTGAAATCCTTAGCTCAATCAGTGCTCGGCTAGCAAGATAAATGTTAGTTGTAATTGCTATGTCTACCTGAATTGAATGAGTGTCAGAATGAATCCTGGAGTCACCACCGAAGTGGGTACAATACTAATATTAATAAATTAGTTTTCTTTTGCAATTGGTGAAATCTATTTTCCTCGATTAAAATTCTTTGAGTTCTCAATGATGATGATGAGAAGGATAATACATCGAACACTCATAGAGCACTTACTCAGAGCAGCACTCAATTCTCACAGCTAGATGGTAGGTATCACAGTTAGCCCCATTTCAGATGGAGAGACCGAGGCGTAGGCATGTTAAGCAATTTGCCCAAAGATATGCAGGTACCAGTTGTCGGAGGCAGGGTAGGAGACACCTTAGTCTGACCCCAGAGCCGGTTCTCTTGCCTATTCTGCTATTCTACCTACCATGATGTGGTTTGTAATTTCATAGACTCAGGTAAATCCAGGGTTAAATCATCTTTGGAAAACCACAATTCCTAACAGAAAAAGCTTGTTATCTTAGTGGGCTGGAGTAAGATGCTCATTCAGCTTGTTTTCAGAGTTACAGAAGGGCCCTACTTGGCTCAAAAATCGGACCGATAGGGATGAAGAGGTATGTTTAAATAAGGAGATATTTTCCCTCAAAAGATGCATTGAAAAGTCAGTATCTTCAAATTTATTTATTTAATTTGGAGATACAGAGACTACATTATTTGTTGTTGTTCTTAAACATTATGTGCATGTACCCCTAAGAATGTAAGATCTCCACCTGCAGAAATATAATAGTTGCATATATACTCATCTATTTTGAGGTCTAATGTAGCAGTGAGCACGAATTGTGTATATTCATAAAAAGTGACAATATAATGAAAGACATGAGCTTGTGATGTTGTTTCCCAGTGTTTGGTAGCAAGCAGTTAGAGATACCAAATATATTCGAAAAGAATCTTTAAAATTTATTTAAAAATATCTTTAAAATTTATTTTTAAAGAATATATAAAATTTCTTAGTTTAATAGAGAGTATAAAGAAGCCTCACCCCAACTGAAAATTATTTAAAATTGGTAATTGTACACGAAATGCTTTTCTGATGTGCATTGTGGACACCTATCTCTCATTAATTTATTTACTCTCTTTTGAAGATGTTTTGGTAAGACTCAAAGCTTTACATTTTTTCTTTAGGACATTTATTAAAAGGTGGATAGCTAAAAAGCAGTCAGAGAGTTCACACATGTGAAGCCTTTGTTTTCTGCTTTGAAATACATTTACTTTTTAAATGCCAACTCACTTTCCTAAAAACTTCTGGGATTTGCTGCTGAGTGTCTATCTAATGAAGAAGGAAAGAGATTGGGGTAGAGGGGACAGTTCTGAAATGCTTTTTCCAGTAAGAAAACTTAGGAGAAAGAAAATAATTACAATATACAAAAATGTATGATCCGCTGTAATCAAATGGTGCAAAGCCTTCTGTGTGCTTTTTGTTTTTCTCTCTCTGTAGTCACCCTGCATTAACAAATTAGAGATAAGGAAATTCCCTGGCCAAAGTGTAAGTGTCCTCCCTGGGATTGTGAGAAACTACTGTTATGGCTGTGTTGAGAGATGTGTGTGTGCGTGTGCATGTATGAAGACCAGGTTTTTTCCCCATTAATTTAATAATTCTAACTTATTTGTTCACAGCATAGCTGAAGGTTAAGCCTAACCTGATTCTTCATGATTTGGATGACATCACAGAAAGATTTTTATGGCTAAATTAAAGTAATATTGTTTAGGAAGAATGATGAAAACTTAGACAAGTCCTTTGCTAAAAAGTCATGTGTTTTCTACCGGACTTGGATAATTGTGCAACTGAGACCCACAGAGAGGACTTTGTTGGACTTTGGAATATGAGTCCGGCTTGAAAGTACAGGCTCTTAAAAGAAAAACCATTTGGGATTGATGACAGGAAGGAGTTTGCACATAATATGTAGCATTGGTTACGTGTTTCGGCCAATACTGGTTATTTTTCAGCAAGCTAATTATGCAGTATGAAGACAAAAATCAGGACAGCACCACTTACTTTTCCACGAGGGCGTTCCTTTTTGTTTCTCCCCAAACCTTAGGAAATAAAATGTCAAAATGGTCAGTGGACACAGTTGTTTCACTCGTGTTGCTGTGTTCCCGGCGGCACTTCTTTTTCTGAGAGAGGCACAGAAGGCAGGAAAATAACTGGCGTTTGATGAAAAGTCATAAGGAAAGCGAAGTAATTAGAAACTTTATTTGTACTTTGGTCTTCAGCAAATGACTCCACCGAAGTAGCTGTATACAGAACAAAGTGATTTATTTCTCACGGTTGCATTGCTGTGGGTCTGGGCTGGGGAAACCAGGGTAATAAGATGAATTTTGAAAAATGCAATGTACTCAACAGATTGCTGTATTTACCTGATCTCTAATACATTACGGTCAGTTTTTCCTGACTGTTAAAAAATCGACTGGGTGTTTTGTCGCTTCAGGCAAATGAGTCTGCTAAGGCAGCTGTATAGAGAGCAAAGTCCTTTACTTCTCACAGTTGTGTTGCTGTGGGCTGGGCTTGGGAAAACAGAGTAAAAAGATGAACTTTGAAAAATGAAATGTAATCAACAGATTGCTGTATTTAAATGACCTGTAATACACTGTGATCAATTTTTCCAACTGTTAAAAAATTGACTGGGTGTTTTGTCGCTTCAGGTAAATTTGATAGCTATTTCGAAAGCATAGACATTGCTTAAGAATTTGTTTTACTCTACTACCATGCCCTAGATAAGATTTTTTTAAGGTAATCATCCAGCAAGGACTTTTACAGCAAGGACTGTAAAATTAATATCAATATATCAATTCCAGGAAATAGAATGAGTCATTGCCACAGATAGATTAGAAATAGAAATGAATCTTTGATTGTAACTCCGAAACTCTCACATTCAAACCTTTATTATGGTGGGGGGGAGTTTTCACTGCCTCCTCTCCTTTAAGACATATATTCTCTTCCTTGTTAATGTCTTTCTTCTGTTTTTTCGTGAGTGGAGAAATGCCATATGATTACCATTTGGCTTTTATCTTGTGTGGATATCTTCCTCCAAGTATTTCCTGAATGCAATGTGCTGACATTTACAAAATGAAAATTTTTACGCCACCAACATCCTAGAAGAAAATTCCGTTTGTGGTTTATCATCTCTAAAAGAATAGCTCTTTATTAACTAGTACAGGCATTGATGAGAATACACAGTTCATTTTGGACTCTTTTGTCTAAAAATCGGAAGACAGGCACTCCTTCAAAGCATAATTATTTCACAGAAGGTCATTGCAAGGCACAAAAACCTTTTTCATCTTATTAAATTTTTGTTTGCCTTTTTTCTTCAATGAATTTATTATTTATGGAACTTCATAGAGACTACAACTTTTCTGCCTAGTAGATAGTTTAGTAGAACATTAGGGAAAATGACATCTGGGTGATTTTGTGATTGACCGAAGGGGTCTCTGGTGTTTTATGCTCTGTTAAAGTATCTATGTCTTTTTTAAATGGTAATTTCTTTGACCCTTTTTGGCTAAAACAAAACAAAAAACAAAAATAAAAAAAAAATCCCTCCAAAACCTCACCCAGAACTTTCCATCTGAGAATTGTTGCATGTGAATTGGCTCCTGAAGTTGGAAGGAAGGTAACCCAGGTCCCACAGAGAGGTGGTTGCGAAGTGAGTGTCTAACTTTTTGCTCGCTACTCTCAGTTTGATGACTGCAAATGTGAGAAGAGAAGTGCACTGGATGGGATCCAGAGCTCCCCAGGCTGGGTGCAGAGGCTTGCACCCGTAGCCCCAGCTACTCAGGAGGCTAAGGAGGTAGGATTGCTTGAGCCCAGGAGTTGGAGGCTGCAGTAAGCTATGACTGTGACCCAACGCTTCTCTTACAAAAAAATAAATAAAAGAAAGAGCTCCCTAGTCACTTGGTAGAGCAGGAAAAGAGTGTTTAGACTTCTTTAGCCTTAGTATTTCAATGCTAATTTCATAGGCATATTAATTTAGTCTGGTGTCACCATGCAGGTTATATGTTTTCTGTTTTCATTGCTGGAAGAGATTTGCAAGGTGGTGGAGAATTTCTTACTTAATTTTGAGCTACTCCTTTATCTCTGCATCACCATTACCGTCATATTTTTCTTCGTCATCATCTTCATTATCTTGGGGACTCTGGCTGACAAGGTAACCAGGTTTACGGTTCCTAATGGTGTCATTCAGAATTACTCACTCATAGTTCATGTTGGTCTCTGATCTAATCACGAGTCCCTTTCTGTAGCATCTGAACTACCTTGTTGGTTCACAATCCACCACGTAATGTACTGATTATAGCACTAACTCCTATCCACCCCCCCATTTCACACAGAAATATGAATTATTGACATGTCTTCAAATTTTAATAATGACATGGATTCTAGATTCCCTTGTTGAGAACTTAGGTGAGTGTTTGAAAATTGTTTTAACTTGCTGAGAAGGTAGAAGGTTGTGCTTTTCACTGTTTGTGGATTCTTGACACACAATGAAGTATCACAATGTCACCAGAGATGCATTTGCAGCTTCTGTGTCACCTGATAACTTTCTTTGATTTTGAACACTACCAGTTATAAGGGTACATAATTTAATATCAAGAGGGTTCCATTTTTGATCCACAGACTCTATCTCATAGAAGGTGGGTGAGATGGGTGCACACAAGGAGAATGTTTCCTTCCACCATGAGACTCCTGGGGGACTAAAACAAGGTGTTAGTAGTGCCTGCTCCCTCTTATGCTTCGATGAGACAGGTCCTCATTCATGTGCTCATTCAACAGGTATGTACTGACTGTCTTCTATGTGGAAGATGCTATTCTAGATTCTGTCACAGATATAAAATCCTACTTTGAGCTTTAAAGAAGTAAAAATGAGAATTGTGAAATCTTCCTAGAAATTTTCTTTCTTTTAATTTAGGGCCATTGTGAATACTCATCTGTACCTACTAATTGATTTTATGAAAATCAATTATAAGCAGAAGCATCCAGAGAATTGTTGAATTCAACCACAGATATTTGGAGATGGGAGGGAATTTAGACATCTCTCAATTTATAGAAAAGGAAATTGTGTTGATAGTTCCTAGAAAGATGACATTGCAAAGTTTCCTGGCACTTTGGGATGCTTTTAGGCTGGACCCATCTTACTTATCTAAACTCTCCTTTCATGCCTTAATATAAGACCCTCAACTCCAAGATTGTAGCTTTCTTCACTGTCCCCACACCTACACTCTCCCTTTACGACCTTACTGAGGCTCTTTCCCTCTTGAAATGCACTCTTTCCCTCTTTCTGTCCACCCAAATCCAACTTCTTTTTCACTTTAGATCTTTGGTACAAGACTCACCTCTTTAAGGAAGCCTCTCCTGAACGCTGCAGCCTTTATTGTGGACTTGCAAGGGGAGTTCTGGAAGTGTGGCTCAATTTAACAAATATCTATTAAAGTTCTCTTATATTTTAATTTCTATTGGAGTCTGAGGGAATATAAAAAGATGAAAAGGAATATAAAGACTTAGCACACAAAAACTGCTTGTGTAATTAATTGAGATCTCTTTGCTTTCACAGATGTTATGATTTAGTTGAGAAGGCTACTCATAACAGGACATAGCATTTGTAATAGATAAATGATAACACTTGGCACTCCCCTACCTCACCATGCTATTTGGTGCCTTAATGAATTTACATATATTATTCTTATAGTCCGGGATGTCCCCTACACCTCTCACCTGAAGAAGCCTTCTCTGAGACCCAAAATGGTAAAGTGAGGGACTTCTTTCCTCCTCAAAGTTCCCAGAATTATTGTGTGTTGACACATCTACTTTTTCCACTAGACTGTGAGCTCTTTTAGGGCAGGATCATGTCTTATTCATCCTTATAACCTCCGTATTAGGCACAATGCTGGAAGCATGTGGGTATTTAATAAATATTTGTTGAAGAAGGAAAGAATGAATTAGGAAGCATAAGAGGAATGCGCTGGTAAGATTAATGTAGAATGATAAGTCTTTATAAAGTGCTGGAAATTGAGCTGGACAGTAATGCTGGGTAGGATTTAAATGAATGATATTATTAAAAATAATTTCTAGCTGACATTTGTTTTGCACTTACATTGTGCCAGACACTGTTCTACAATGTATGCTACTCCAATGATGGATAAACTAAAAGCCCTGATTTCACCACTATGCGATATATTAGTGCAACAAAATTACACTTGCACCCCATAAATGTATACAAATAAAAAATCATTTTATCTTCCCCCAAGTCATATGAAGTAGTTTCTATTATTACTATGATTATGCTATTTCATAGATGGGGAACCTGAATCACAGAGTGTATAGAGCCTGTGGTCTGTAGCCTGTGGTCACACAACTACTGAGTACGTAAATCCAGATAGTCTTGCTCCAGGATTCCTGTTGTTACCAATGCTATGTTGCCGCAGGAAGGAGAAGCCATATTAATAAAGAAATTAAACCAGGAATACTGTTGTTTCATGTTCTTGGAACAGATGGCGAGTCTGAATGTGTGGAGGCATGAAGAAGCAGGACAGAGACAGGTTAAACAAAGGACTGAATACTGATAAAAGAAGTTCAAGCTTTATTTTCCAGGTCTTTTAAAGTAGCTGAATTGGGTAGGAAGAAAATGTGTAGGAATCCTTATCCTTGGAATGAATCTGGAGTTGTGGGAATGGATGCCTGGTTGAAAGGAGAGGGTATCCCTGCAGAAAAGCAGAGAGCTGAGCTGAATCTGGAAAACAGCTCTGCTTAGGAGTTAGCTGAAGAGAATGGTTAGCAAGGCCAGAGGGGAGTGAGGCTAATGGAATGTGACTAAGGCCAAAGGGGGAAGGAGTTTCAAAAAGAGACAGTGGTTAATGGCAGTACATGTAGGAGGGAAAGAGAAGTGAACAATGGCTTACGATTTGGCTCAAAGGAGGCCAGCTGGGACTTTGGAGTTTAGGAAGAGTCATGGGCAAGAAAGATAAGACATCACAGGGTTAAGAAAAAGTGGAGGGTGACAAAACTGAGACAGTGAAAAAGAAAAGGAAATAGATAACGTGAAGACAATTATATTACCTAAAATGTTTACCATGGTATTTTGTACATGGTAGGTATGTAATAAATGTTTGCAATCTGAATGATTTACTTGGGTTTGACATGTGGAAGGAGCCAAGGGCTGGACTTGAGTGTGTGTGTGTGTGTGTGTGTGTGTGTGTGTGTGTGTGGGTGTGTAGCAATGTGGGGCTGGTGGGGAGAGAAGGCTATTAGGAAAGAAAGCAGAAGGAGGGAGAGGAAAAATGGAGGGTGGGGCCATTTTCACAAGGAGATGGGGAGGCAGATTTGGTGCATGGAAGATGGTAGTACTAGAGAGAGGAGGATAAATCTCAAGGAGATGAGGAGGAAGAGAAGAGCTTTATAGGGACAGAGATGTGTTGGGATGAAGCTAGGGTAGATGAGTGATTCCATGCTGGTAAACCTAAGATTAAAAACTGCTTTATTAAATAAATCAATAAATAAGAACAATTCTCTCAGAATAGGTCATAGTGTTAAACCTGTATCAACAAGGGCTCCTAGGATAATACATAACTTGACTTTGAAGACTGAGCCCATGTTTAACTTTAAATTCTTGCTTGAGTCCTCAAAAATACACAAAATGGCTGGACTTGACCTCAGCTCAAGCTGTGATAACAGGATCACAAGGTTCAAACCAACCCTGCCCAACATCATGGGCAGGGCTCCAGTTTCCAGTCAGGGATGTTAATCTCAGTATGTCCCTGTGTGTTTCAGAACAAGGATGTGGCTGCTTGACCTTGGCTTCGGGGAGGCCAAATCTGCTATTTTTTTGCCCTGTTTTTTTTTCAAACTTAAAAGCTAAAGCCAAGGATTTCTCAAGGTTGAGGGGTGTGATTAAGAGTTTTAGTCTGTCACCCTGTAACATAATGTTTCTAGGCCACAGTTTCCTCATCTGATATACGAAGAGGTTAGACTAGAGGATATCTCAGGACTATTTCCTGGCTTAAAAATGCTCCTAAAGTGGAATTCAAAAATGCCACTTTTTATGAGCTCTATTAAGGCAATTCAACCACCCCACCCCTTTGCTCTTATAATCTGACGGAGCAAATGCAAGGAATTGCAAACCAGCCATCTCTGAAATCTCTTGGAGGGATTGCTAACCAGGATTTTGGATGCTAATGTGCTTAGAAATGACTGTGGGACTTTGGGGGGCAATATTACCTTTGTTGTCTCCTATTTTCGTATAGAACGTTAAAGTCCAACACAGTAATTCTTTCCAAATGTCCAGGCCATGACAGTTACCTAGGAGACTCTGCGTATGCCAAAGTGGTCCTGAGCTGGCTCTTCAGAGGGGTATGATTTAGGGAGACTGGACCAGACAGGAAAAATACACTGTTGTCTTTTTTACAGTTGTTTTGAATGAAGGCTAGGAAATCAGGGGGAAAATATGGTTCTCAAATTTGGTTATTAGATTAAGAAATACATATATTTAGAAAATAACATATTAATAGAGGTGGTCCCTTTATACCTGTGGATTTTCTTTTGCTCTATTAACTGAATTACTGTCATGATATTTATGTAGAAAACTATAAAGTCCTGGTTGTCTACTATTTGGACTACAGGCAACCTTTTAGAATAATAAAATTTGATTTTTGGGAGTGGTTTGGTAGCTTTTGGTATGGGTAGCACTTTAGTGTAAGTGGTACCCATATGTAGTCACGTTGTCCTCTTAGATTGTTCTTCTAGCATTAGGTGAAGAGAGGAAACCTGCAGACTTGTGAACAGTAGGGGCTGGGTCACGTTGCACCCAAGTTTGCTTTGTATTTAGGAAGTTTGGGTCTTGGAGAACTCACATCCTGCACTGGTGGGCAGTGTCTCTGAGTAGCAGTGATGAATTACAGGGCAGGCAGTTGTTTTTAGAAGTTTTAAAATATTAACTATCTTCCTAATACAGTTGACTTCTCAATGTATCTTTCGATCCTGGACTGGCTTCCTCAAACTCCAGTCCTAACTCCTCAGGATCTTTTCTCTGGGATGCCTTACCCACCTCTCGAACCCAACTTATCTAAAACTGAACCCAACTGCTTTTCCCAACAAATTTCCTCTTGTAACTTACCAAATTTTGTCAGCAGTGCCTTCACTCTTGCCTTCCCCCAGCCCATGAACTCCATGTCAGTTTCCATTCCTGTTCACCATGAGTCTGCTCAGCCCAGCACCAGGGCCTGGCATACCCACTTTCACCCCAGCTGCCGCCTCCACATCTCGGGCCTTGTGAACCCACATCAGTGTATTGCATCAGCCTCCTGAGTGGTCACTCCTCATCTCTGTGCTAACCTTCCTCAAGCAGCGTGTTCCACACAATTTTCGATACAGGTGTCTTCAATGTCTCCTGTAGCCTTCTCAGTAAAATCCGTGTGCCTTTCCTGGACAGTAAAGCCTTTCTAGGAGGTGGTATCAGCCATCTTCACCTGTTCCCTCCATGCATAAATGGAATGCTCTGCTATTCCCTGATAAACCCTTATTACACTAAGGTTATTTCTTTGATTTTAGCCTGCCTAAATTTGCCCCAGACCTCAAGCCCAGCTAAAGGCCAGTCTGTGCAAAAGCATCCAGAATCATCCTGCCTGGAACAGGGCCTCTTTCATATGACTGTCAGTGACCTTCTATAGGGGTCACGCGACACACGTGGCTTTGGAGTGTAGCTGTTTGTGCACCTGCCTTAGCGTTTCTCCAAGGAGGAAGCAGCTCTGCCTTTTACATCTTTCTGTCTCCTAAGAACCAAGTCCTTCAGGTGCCATGATTTGTGTGCTGAACGAATGGATGACTTTGTCATGGCAGACATCAGAGTATCAAAAGACAATTCTCTGATACATCAGACTTTCTTTTCAGAAAGTACTCATTGATCATTTCTATAATCTTTCTCTCTCAAAAATCAATGCCTTAGGTCTTGGTGCTCAGATGGGGCTTTTTACTACTGAACTATTTGACCTCTGAGTTATTTTCTGACAGCTGCATGTAGCCCAATAATTTTTTTAAAGGACAAAAACAAGTGTCCTCTAGACTACAGTGAGTGTCTGGCTGTGCAGGAACCAAAGTAAGAATTAAATGTGGGGTTTAGACTAGTGCTGGCCAAAAACAACTTGTTTAGCAAATTTATAAAACAGGCTTATATGTCTATTTTTATTGTTACCTATAATCGATGTCCTTATTTGAACTAAAGTCTCTTTAGATTTTGTTTTAAAATCATACTTTCTGTCAATAAATGTTAATGTACTTAGTATAACTGATGGTTGTAACAGACACAGTCTTGAACAGGGCTGGTTACCTGGCCTGCTTCTCTTGACAGAAGTCATTGCTTCTGTCATAGTGGCCTCCTCTACACATTTCACTTTCCTCTGGCTCTGGTAAATTCCCTGTCCCCTCACCTCTTCAGACCTAAGGGTGCTCATAACTCTGCTGCTACAAGCCACTGGTTCCAGCACTACCCCTTGTGGCTACGCTATCTCCACATCTTTGCCAACGGTCCTTTCATAAATAAACCCTCCTGCTATTGCCCAATTTTGTGTGTGCCATTTGTTTTCTGCTGGGATCCTGAGTGAAAAGCACACGGTCAGCTCTCTGTATCTGCGGGTTCCGCTTCTGTGGATTCAACCAACCATGGATTGAAAATACAGAATTAGTGGGATGCAGAATTTGTGGATACAGAGGACCAACTTTTCAGATCTTCAGGCTCTGGAGGTTCACCTGTGGGTCTTGAACATTTGCAATTTTGGCATCCATGGGGATCCTGGAACCAATCCCCCACAGATAGCGAGGGATGACTGAATATGCATGTATATCAAGCTTATCCAAAGCCTTTTTTTTTTTTTTAATGGAGAGCCTTTCCTTAAATCTTTATTCCTTGTGAAAACAGGGAGAGTTTTGAGACAGATACTAGTCAACAGAAAGCCAGATGAAATGACCACCAAGTTATTTTGAAACTGTAATCTGCATTATTATCCTTTTTTCATTTTAACTTGAATTCCTGAGAGAGTCTGGGGCCATTCATGATAGGTCATTAATAGCTCTATTTTTATCTTTCTAGTAGCTCTAAGAGGATGGTGAAAGGTGCTATAGTCTGGCGAATGTTCTGTACTTCCCTTTCTCACATCAATGTGAAGCCAAACCACCAGTTAAAGTTACCAGAGCCGGAGACTCTTGAATCTCCTTTACCCCAAGAGAGCACAGTTTGTCCTCCTGGACTGTCCTGTGGGGGAGCCTACCCCTCATGGAGCCCGAAAAGGAACCAGTGGTCCGAGGGCCAGGTGTCGAAGGGTATCCTGGGCTCAAACAGGAAATGTACTCAGAGGAAAGTTACAGTAACTTAACCAGCTCTGTGGTCAGGAGGGAGGTGTTCTTCTGAGCCAGGGAAACCAGCTTCACCTTCGCAGTATGCTCACAAACATCACAGGGCAAGATGGCTGAAAGGAGAAGATTTCACATGCTTTGGTTCCTGCCTGACATGTTAAATTTGGTTCAGTGAGAATTTAAAAAAGGAAACAGCATGATTAGGATCTTACAACCTGATTTTTCAACTGCAAAAGAAACTCTGGCTGTGATGTGCATAAATGGAACCTGATAAAGTTCTTAAAGGTTCTGGAGGAAAATCACGCTGCTAATTAAACACGTGTTATATCTTTCTAACTGCTTCTTTAACTTCCCAGTGCATACTTGAGTCTCAAGTGCTGCGTACTCCACTCTCTGGTTCACCAGCTTTTATGTGCCATTTTTATTTCTCTGTGGTGCTATGGTAAAGGAACAAACAAGAGCAATTCACAAAAGCCCTGAAGTTAAGGATTTGCCCAGTGAGGTTTAGACTGAAATGTGACTTTATGTGTCGACTAACGCTCCTGTTCAATCCCTTTGTACACTCGAGCAAGCTGGAATGGAAGATCTGCAATGGTATAATCACTGCTTGTGCATCAGAAATGATTTATAAGAGGTATTTCATGTGACCAGATTGTAGACCATACCTGCATCCATCTATGACCTTCAGGAAGTCTTTTAAATTGTAAGCAAAATGTTTTGTGTTTGTGCATTAGATGCAAAAAAATTTGGAAATATACTTTTTGTAAATATGGGCATGAATTCGATTCAATCTTGCTGAATGAACAAGTTGTTTTTCTATTCGTTCGTGATTTAAAACATTACTCTTAGACGCCCAAACAAATAAATTACACCTTAGCTTTTTCATTATTTGTATGACCTTGTTCAAAAAGTCATTTACTTCTTTTGTTTTCAGTTGCCTCTTCTGTAAAATAAGGGATTGGCTTTCGTCTCCATGTTTCCTTCCAGCTGACCATTTTTTTGCAGGATGGGACTCCAGCAAAATGGTGGAGAAAATGAAATTTATCTTGTTCTGGTTCTCTTCCCATTCCATTTATTCCCTTACTCAATGACAGCCTCCTCCCTAACTCTCCCTTCAGACACCTAGTGCCATCTTCTCTCAAAGTCCAACGTTGAGAGGATCTAGAATCAATCATGAAATTGTGTCAGAATTTTGATGCAACATGGCAGCGTGAAAAGAACAATAGCTTAGAAGCGATGAGGCATGAACTCAAGTCTTGAGGATCAATTACTTTTCCTGTAAACTTGGACAACTCACTACCTCATTGACCTCAGTTTCCCTATCTGTAAAACGGGCATAAGGATGACTGTCTTCTGCCTATTTACTTCACAGATCAATATGGGGTTTAGATGATATAAGAGAAGGTATTTTATAGCCCTACGAATGTAAGCCATAGTTGCTAATTTAAGCCACCGTGTTTCTCACATTGCATTTTAGGCTTCATTTTCTTTGGGAATCTAAGCATTAATTGAGCTGGTGGGGAGGGTCCTTTTAAGATAGAGTTCTTTGATGTTGGGAGCCACACCTTACAGGTGGTTATCCACTCCACCTGTGCAGAGGGTTGACCTGGTTTCTGAATATAGTAATTGAACCATTTATAATAGGGGAAAAGAGAAAGATTTTTTTTTGTAAACAAGCTCCCCCCTTAACCCTGGCCCCTATTCTCATGGAAGTCCAAGCAACTTTCAAATTTCCTGAAGTCAGCTATATCACAAGATTATCTGTGGGAAATCTTTTAGCTCTCACCGCCTTGCTCATAAGCAGGAGATAAGTACCTTCTCACCTCCGATTTTACTCTTCGTGTTGCCTGTTGTCAAGCAGGAGTTGTGAGGGAAAGAGGTTTGAGGTTACTGCTTCCTGTCTCCACACCTTTAGCTGGTTTAGCTGCTAGGAAAGGCTTTGAAAAGCAAAGCACTGAATTCATCATCAAAACAACTTGTCAACTCAGTTAGAGAAATGTCAGTCAAGCCAATCTTTTGATACCGTAAGCAAATACAACTGATGGGTTGACAACGTTTCTCTTTTAACCTGTAGGTTTGACCTAAGTAGACCTTGACTGAACACTCATAAGAAGGAAAATCAAACATTCACAGGGAAAGGGCTAGGTCTGCTAATACCAAAGTAGCCTAAAAAGGATGCTTTCCACTCCTAGCATCAACTGGAAAGCAAAAAGGAATCAAACAGAAGTTAGTCTGAGGAGGCTAAATATTTCTCTAATTTCTTCTCAGTCTAAATATGTCCTCAAATTTTACAATATGTCATTAAATTATTTGAAGTGCTATGGATTCCCAGAAACTCAGAGAACCAAAATACATATAAGAGCCAAGTGTCATCGGATGTTCTGATTATCATCTGTTTTGATTTATCCATGCTTTTACTTTACTCTCAGAGTAAGGGGTGTGCATTTTTACACAGGCTCCATTTTAAGAGAAAATAAGAGGAATCAGAATTGTGTCTACTGTAAGTCATAATGATCACATATATATTCAATATCACTTAGAGTAACTGGTTATCTTTTTCTATCACCAAAAGGAAATTTCTTTCATTTAGTGTTTCTCTAAAGCAGATGTAAATTTTGAGGTTCTGTGAGATAGTTTCTCATTTAGGTTTCTCTGAATTATTGACATGAATCGAGGTGGGACCAACTGCTATGAGGGAATAAATACTTAAAAAATAAGAGATTTTATCAACCAACTGTAAACTCAGCTTGAACCCTAATCTAGGAGTCACTTAGCCATATATTAACATATAATAAATAAGATATTTTAAGCAAAGGACCTGTGTTTAAGAGTCAGCTAATTTAAAAATTATCTGTATTGACATGGAAGAAAAAGGAAAGTAAACATTGACAGGTAAATTGGATGTCTTTTTTTCATCAAATGGCCATATTGAAAATCAATAGTTTTCAAGCTTTTCCCCAACAAAATCTTAGTACAGAGAGTTACAAAATAAAGTAGTTTTCCTTTCCTTGCTTAGTTTGCTGGACATGCCGTCAACCAAGAGAATATTGAATATGTAACAGCCAGCTAGATACTGGGGTCTCAGATTGCTCCTCCCTGAAGAAGTTCTCATTTTGTAGAGCTGAGGTAGAGTGGGCTCTGGAGAAATCCAATCAATCAATCTCAACAATGCTGAGGTTCGAATTTGGAAGCCCCACCGTGGATAGAAGAAAAACCTATCTTCCAGTTATCTCATTACATTATGCCTTGTGAAGGAAAGATAGTTTCAGGACAGAAAGATCACTGCTTCTCCCTTCTGAAAAACAGCAAACACTGGAATAAGCTCCAGGGAGTCCACTGCGTTCCCAGTAACCTTTGAGAAATTTGTATTTTCTTTGCAATAATACCTCAGGCTGGAAGACTGTCTTCTTCATAGCCCAGATGTCCAAACTTCACCTAAGTTTCTGAGCTGTCTACTCTGGTTATGTGATGAAGAAGAGATGAACCAAGAAGGGATGTAGGCAAAAGGAAAATAGTTACTTACTGGTTGGGCTGTGTGGCCTAAGGACAATTATTTTCAGCTCCTTCTTCCTTATCACTCACCACACCTAAGCCAATGTCCAGTTTTGCAAAGTGCATCCTGTAAATATTTCTTGAGTTTATCTGCTTCTTTCACACCATATTCCAGTCAATTATCACTTCTTGCCTAGACTACTACAAGTGTATCCTAATTGGTCTCCATGTTTTTACTCTTGTGCCCTTGAAATTTACCTTCCACATTTTTGCTAAAGTGATCTATATAAAATGAAAAGTTGTGCACATCACTTTTCTGCATAAAAGCCTTCAATAGATCCCTATCACTTGCAGGAGAGAGCCCAAGTTACCGAATGCGGGCCACTGTGCTTGCTTTGCCAAGCTTGTCTTTCATAACTCATGATCCAGCAAAATTGAGAGAGCCGTAATTCCTTACGTCTGCCATACTTCCTCACCTCCTTCTCTCCTTTGCCTATACTGCTCTTTTTCTCTCTTTGTCTTATCCTCTCAACAGTCCCCTAATTTGTCCCTCAACCCCAACACATGTTCTCCCACCTTACCCCAATTCCCAACACAAAGACGTATCTTAGCCAGGCTAGCTTTTACTTAGTAAAAATTTGTCAAATAAATTTATGCATAATCCTTCAAGACTCAGGTCAGCAGTCATCTCCTCCAGAGATGCTTGGCTGGTTTCCCTGTTGTCCCCAGAGGCTCTGTGTAGATCACGGTACCACTATTTGTAAAATGGTGTCTATTTAGTTTATGTATCTTTCTTCTCCAATGGATTGTGGGCTGCCCAAGGACAGAAACTGAGTGTGGCTCATTTCTGGGAAATTAATTCTTCTCTCCCATGTGCATCTTAGAAACATGTCACACCCTGAGTTAGTATTCAGCAGACTACTGGAGTATAGATGCTGGAGCTTCTCTTCCTCCCTCCCTGTTCCACCTCACTGTGGGTGCCGGGAGGAGGGAGCCAAACTGCGTAACAATCTGGGCTTTCTCTCCAGCCTCACTCAGTTTCTCCACCCACACTCCCTTTTTATCCCCAAAAGAAGTCCTATTCTCATCTTTTTCCTTATATCAGTTCTCAAAGGCAGGTGGGAAAGAATTTGAATGCCCATTAAAACAGAATCCAGACAATTAGCAAGAGAAACACAGTTCTCAGAGGGCTCAGTAAACAGAAATACAAATGTCTAACCTATACTCTCTGAAACAGAGGGGAGATGCTGGCATTTCTTGCTGGGGTTGTTTGTCCTTGCAATCGAATCTGGCCTAATGACTCCTTCTAACTAAACAAAGAAAAAAGCCAAACAAAATAAAAACAAAAAACAAGTTGTATTTTGGTATTAAGACAGGTTGAACTTTTCAAATCTTTACATGTTTACTTTTCAGTGTTTCTACAGAATATTTGTTGAATGAATAATAAATGAAAGTTAAGTTGTTGAGACACGGGTTCTGAAAAAGGATTTAAGGACATGGTAGTCAAATCTAGCTGCTGTCTGACTACCATCTCCTTAAATTCTTAAGAATGATCAGTCAGATCACTATTTTTCACTTAACAATTATTCAATAGATCCTTTTAGTCAGTATTATATAAAGAAATGTAACATGTAGCCCTTGCTGTCAAGAGATTTGAAAACGAGGGGCCTAAAGGAATTACATATGAATCACAGCTAAACAAATAGAAGCATGTGAAACAAGAGGTGTCCAAAAGGCGGAACCCAACTAAACGGCAAATGAGTGATACAGACAATAATCGTGTTGAGATCTGCGAAGGGATTGGGACTCTGGGCCAAGAAGTTAGTAGACAAAGTATTGAGGTTGGTAGGCTCAGAGTGTGTTCGTGGGGTTCTCACTTAAATGGTTTGCTAATTCGGAGGGTTTGGGCTTGAGGAAATGAGGTTGGAAAAGTCCGTGGAGGCCCATGAATTTGAGCCTAAGAAGTTAGGTTTCATTTGTTATGCCATTGGTTCTCAAACTTGACTGCAATTTAGAATCACCTGAGAAACTTAAAAAAAATATGAATGGATGTCTGAGTCCTATACTCAGAGATTCTGATTTAATTGGCCTGGGAAGCAAAGATTTTTAAAGTTTCCCAGGTAATTCTAACATGTTGTCAGCTGGAGAAGTCTGTTAGGCCATAATAGTTTTCAATCCCAACTGAATATTAGAATCAAGTGGCTTTTAAGACAATACGATGGATTTTTAAGACTTTTAAGACAATACAAAGGACAAACCATGGAATGGGGGAGAATATTTATGAATCATATATCTGATAAAGAATTCATATCAAAAATATATCAAAAACTCTAATAATCCAACAATAAAAATACAAATAACTAGTTAATAAATGGGCAAATGATCTGAACAGATATTTCTCTAAAAAGAATATACAAATGGCAAATAAGCACATGAAAGGATGCTTAACATCATTAGTCATTAGAGGAATGCAAATCAAACCATGATGAGTTACCACTTCATACCCACTTGGATGGCTATAATAGAAAAAATAGACAATAATAAATGTTGGAAAGGAGGTGGAGAAATTGGAGCCACCATACGCTGCTGATGGGAATGCATAATGGTGCAGTTGCTTTGGAAAACAGTTGGGCAATTTCTCAAAAAGTTAAACAGAGTTACCATTTGACCCAGCAGTTCCACTCCTGGTATGTACTCAAGAGAACTGAAAACATATGTCCACATAAAAACCTGTACACAAACATTCATAGTAATATTATTCGTAATAGTTAAAAGGAATGAACGGAAAAACAAAATATGGTATATCCATACAATGGAATATTATTTGGCCATAAAAAGCAATGAAGTTCTGCTACATGTTACAACATGGATGAACTTTGAAAACATTGTGCTTGAAGACACCAGACACGAAAGGCCATATATTGTATGATTCCTATTTATATGAAAGATCAAGAATAGGCAAATCTATATAGACAGAAAGTAGATTAATGGTTCTAGGGGTTGAAGGAAGGGAGGAATGAAGAGTGACTGCAAGTGAATATGGTGTTTCTTTTGGTGGTAATGAAAATATTCTGGAATCAGATAGTGGTGATCCATTCACAACTCCATGAATATATAATAAATCTATTGAATTGTATGTTTTAAAAGGGAAAATTTTGTGGTACATAAATTATATCTAAATAAAGTTGTTATTTTATAAAAAGAAAAGATATCAATCCTTCCCCACCACTACCCACAGCCTAGAGAAATTAAATCAGAATTTCTGGGAGTAAGAGAACCTGATGACTGGTATTTTTTCTAAAGTTCTTGACATACAGCCAGCATTGATAACTATGCAGGAGACAGAAAAGCTGTTATTAATAATTAATTCAGTTCTATGTAGCTACCTTATTCCCAAAGCAAAAACAAAACACCTAAGTACATTAATTCAAATTCAGATTAAATTATAAATTTCATTTTAATGAATTCTGATTTTATTTTGTTCTTCTGTGCGGGTATACGGCATGTTGCTTCAAATAATTTTTTTTTAAAAAATCAAATAGATAATTATTGACATACCTCTAAACAATAACAAAAATTGTTTTTGTTTGTATTAAAATTTCAATCAACAACACAAAGTAATTTGTTGTTTTAGAAAAATTTTGGAGGGTCTTTTGGTTGCAAAGTTGATTCTCAGTGCTTAAGTGGTCTATTTCTCAGGTGATTGTGGCTGATTTGGTCTTTAATTCTGGGTTTTAGCTCTGGCTTTGCTCACCATTTACTCAGTGACTTTAGACAAACCATCTAATGTTTCTGAGTCAATGAAAAAAAAAAAAAGAAATATATTGTCTTATGCCCCCAATGAGGATACAGTGAGGGACAAGATTGATGTGTTCTCCTCCCTGATGAAAGTGATAAACTAGTTTCAGTTTCTTTGCTTTTAAAGTGAAGAGATTAAATTCAATGGTCTCCAAATTCTTTGATTTTTTTTATTGGGGTAGCATAAAGGTAGAAAATGAACCAGAGAGATAACTCTTGTGAAACCCTTCCATTCTTTGTGATGTAAGGAAACAAATCTATGAATTTCTACGAATTTGCTGTGTAACAAAAATTAAAGCAAACTCTTTAGATTATGTGTTTTCTTACTTTTTTATCCCTCTCTTGGAATGGTCAATAAACAAAATGGTCAAAATGTTTCAGAATCCTACACCTAACTCTACCCCTAACCCTATACCTAACCATACCATGATATTAACCTTAAACCTAACCCTAATGCTAACCCTCTAACTCTAATCCTAAATCTAACCCTAAACTCGGACCCCTAAGCCTCAAACTAACCCTAATACTAACTCCTAACCTCAAACACATAACCTTCACCCAAACCTTAACCCCGTCCCTAACCTTAACCCTAATCCTAACCCCCTAACTCTAACTCTAACCCTATATAACCCCAATCTTAACCCATAACTCATATCCCTAACTCTAACACCCTGATCCTAACCATAACACCCTGTCTTTAACCCTAACCCTAACCCCCTAAACTTAACTCTAAACCTAACATTAACCTAACCCTAATAAAAAGTTTCAAAATACTTTAATTCCTTCACGAGAGCCTGTATTACAATTTAAAAACAAATCTATCTGTGCATCTGTGTCAGGCGTTAAAGCCACTTCCCAATGTATCACTCAATCAGGAAATCAGCCTAATGCATGATTAACTTTTCAGGAATCTCAATACAGACTCAAAAATTCCAAGTGCATAGTGGTGGTGATCAATGCCAATAGAAAACTATATTCTGCCTTCCAGGTGAAAATATGCTCCATTGTTGCATTCAGAGGAGGATGAAAATGATATCAAAATGTAAACTTTTAAACTCTTGGTATAATTATCTCCCCAAGAGCTCCTAAATCTTCATCTGCCAAGAGAAAGCCTTTGTTAGAGATCTGTTGATTTGGTTAATTAATATATCTTGATTTCAGGAAAAAAAATTATCCTTATACTGTTGTTCTAAGCAAATGATTTTTTTCCCCCAGAAAACAAGATTTTGGTGAAGCAGTCGCCCATGCTTGTGGTGTATAACAATTTGGTCAACCTTAGCTGCAAGTATACCTACAACCTCTTCTCAAAGGAGTTCCGGGCATCCCTTTATAAAGGAGTGGATAGTGCTGTGGAAGTCTGTGTTGTATATGGGAATTACTCCCATCAGCTTCAGTTTCACTCAAATACGGGGTTCAACTGTGATGGGAAACTGGGCAACGAATCAGTGACATTCTACCTCTGGGATTTGTACGTTAACCAAACAGATATTTACTTCTGCAAAATCGAGGTCATGTATCCTCCTCCTTACCTAGACAACGAGAAGAGCAATGGAACCATTATCCATGTGAAAGGTAACATGCAACTCTACCAGTGGTACCTAATGTAATGGTTTGCAACTGCAGTCCTGAAAACTAGGCCATTGTCAGTGGCAGGGTTGAATAAGTCCTAAGTGATCTGATACCAATAAAGACAATGTTTTCAAAAATTTTTTTTTCTTTCACTTCAGAGGAGATTCAAGGTTATATCTTGAATATCTTTACTTTACCTCACTGACTTTGAGTGGGAGAGTAAGGGATGAAGCTACAGCCCATGGGAATAGATCACTGATAACATTACTCTGCAGTCATGTGAGTCATGGCAAAAAAAAGGTTGCCGTTAAAATGTAAGTCCAGGTACCCTCCAGAAGCAGCTGGGTCTAATGGATCAAGACTCAAGATGAATGAGTTCTATTCCTAATTAATTCTTTTTTTGTGTCCCATCATCTTCCTCTGAAAAGTACCTTTCCATTTTCTAAAACATACAAAGGATGCTGGACTGAAAACCAGGGGATGTGAAATTTGTTATTAATCAACTCTATGATTTTGAATAAGTCACCCAACATTTTCATGGCCCAAGATTCAATACCTTGGAACAGTTCATGAATTAATGAAAATAAGTCTACTGAGCTTATGTTGAGACTATGTTCTCTCTAAATGTTGGGGAGAAAAATCGTAAGATTCCCAGACTCAGAATACAGTTTATTGGTAACAACAAGTAAAATTGAGAGGGGTCAGATCACTTTTTTGGTATACTTTATGGATACATTGTAGCTTTTCCTTTCTGTGGAATGATAAATAAGAAAATGGATGCTCAGTTTTATATTTAATACTAGCATAATTGCAATAAATGTTTCTTTCCTCCTATGCCAGAACAGAGCTGTGCTGTGGTGAAAAATAGCATACTAAATAAGGAAAGAACCATTAACTGAATGTGGCAGAGTAGCTTTTGTGTTCTGGCAAAATAGGGGCAATTAATGTGTGAATATTTCGCTTAATGAGTCCCATCCAGATTTCTAATATCTCTAATGTCCAGACAGAATATTTTAATTGGATCAAATTAAAGGTTAAAAAAATATGCTTTTTTGGAAGTTAAGGGTGGAACATATTTTCTATGTATGAATGATACACTACTTTAGGATAGTATTATATATGGATAAACACATAACATATCATTTATATTAGAACTGGAAAAGACACCAATGATTCTCTACCCAGTAATTTTCAATCCTGTCTACACATTATAAATCTGGTTAGGTTTTCAAAGGACACCAATGCCTGAGTCCAACCCTGAAATTCTGATGCAATTGATATGGGTTGAGAAAAGGGTGCTTGACACTGTTATATTTTCAGATTTCCTCAGATAATTCTAATGTGCAGCCAGGATTGAAAATAAATGGACTAGAAGAGTTTTGGTATTCTTTCTAGTTCTAATTTTCTCCAGTTTTGAATAGAAGTCTTCCTCTCCCCTTTCTGATTCTCAGAGATTTAAAGTAACTCGTCCATCATCATATAGTCTATTAGACAGTATTGGAGCTAGAAATTTACCTTCTGGTTACCAGTCCAATGTTCTTGCTGCTATATTAGGCCGATGATTTTCTTATGGTTCAAAAACATGTATATCATTTAACTTATTTTAAAGGTAGTAGTTCAGGTTTAGATGAATTGTCTTCCAATGGGGGAAAGGGGAAGAGGTTGGGTTGAGGTCATGTGAAGTCACCATTTTGAATCACACCATGGATTCAACAAAGTCAAGTGAATGCAGCTGTACTGGTGCACCACCCTAAAGTAATGGTTCCCAACTGTAGTCTTGGACACTGACAGGGTCATGGTCAGGGGTGGGGTTAGATAAGTCCCAAAGAGCAAGTCTATCTATATGCTCTTAAGCTATAGGAGTGATATTTTTCATATTTGTACTTCTTTCACATTTTTCTCTGATGTTGAGAAGGAAGGAAATGTACTCAATTGCTATTGCTGCATTATTTGATCCACTCTATTCTATTTTTCAGAGAAATATTTTTGTCCAGAACCCCAGTTTCCTGAGTCTTCAAAGCCCTTCTGGGCACTGGTGGTGGTCGGTGGAGTCCTGGCTTTCTATAGCTTGCTGGTGACAGTGGCCCTTTGCACTTGCTGGGTAAGAGAAGCAGCAGTACTTTTTTTTTTTATTATTTCAGCATATTATGGGGGTACAGATGTTTAGGTTACGTATGTTGCCCCTGCCCCCCCCAAGTCCGAGTTTCAAATATGGCAGCACTACTTTTATGTAACTTTTCTACTGTACATGCAATCTGAACATATGCAAGAATTTTGATTATGTGGTTTATTTTCTGTTTAATGTATAATTATAATTTTTTTCCCATGCTTGAGTAGGTTATCTTTTACCTTGTTCAACTTTATGTGAGATAAAAAATCTGATGTGAGTTCTATTTTCCAGAAGACACTGAATGGGTGGCCTGACAGAATAATAAGCTAAATGGGAAAATTAGGGTGTGGGGATTAGGAGCAGTTACTTTGCAATTTAATTATGACACATACAACAGTTTTAATACATACACATATATAAAAATCTAGGCAACTTGGGAAGCTAGGCAACTGAAGCCAACGAAAAACACTGGTTTGGTCAAAAGTCATGAGAAACTTGGCTACTGGAATTGTGTATTCAAACCTAGTAAAGAAACTAGACCTGTTTATCTGAGTCATATTTCTGTCTCCTCTGAAGCAGTTGAATTGTGTGAGGCCAAGTAGGGTGCTGTCATTATGAAACTGTAATGAGAGTTAGACTTTTCCCAGCTCTTGCCACCAAATTGAAGTTTACTAATTTTTGCAAATGTTTGTGCAATAAACTTGATGTATTTTTCCTTACTTTTCTCAGTGTTGAATTTTTGGCCTAGATTTGAATACATTTCGATGAACATATCTGCAGTTAAGAAGGGACCTTGTGATCAAGGCTCCTTTCCTTACTCAGAAACCTGTGTGTGGTACAGAAT
This sequence comes from Avahi laniger, assembly GCA_963575035.1. NCBI lineage: Eukaryota > Metazoa > Chordata > Mammalia > Primates > Indriidae > Avahi > Avahi laniger. The sequence goes on along the minus strand of CAUYSK010097876.1, from coordinate 39,465 downwards.
AACTCATGTACTGATTCCATGTTGTCTTCAGATTTTTTTCTAGAAGTTAGCTACATGTGTGAGTCATTTCCTCAATGAGAAATGTATTCTCTTCAAGGATAAAGGACTATTTTTCTTTATAGTCTCCATTCATTTGATACTAAGTACATTTAAAGCTTAATGAATGCTTATTGGATTGATCAATTGGTAACTTCCACAGAGGTCAAATTTAGCATTTAAGTGAGCCTGTTCGAAATGTGACATTCATCTTTAAGACATAATCCATATATTTAACTAAACCGTAGACGGGCTGGTGATTTCTGGAAGGATGCTGTGTGAAGCCATCCTATTTACTATGGCTTGGTGCTACAGCCCCGGATTCACAGTCGTGCTATTCTACCATCTAGCCTTAGATATTTTTAAACTCTTGTTGGCCTGTTGCCAATGTTTGCCTCTCAATTGTTTCCCACAGACTCCTTGCAGTTCAGGAGGCCATAGAGGGCAGATGGACATTTGCCAGCCTGCCTGTTGCCTAAACTCTACCCTCTGCAGGGTAGGGAACAAAGTGGTTGCTTGTTCCTAGAAATTCTTTATGCTAGGTATCATCTTGGGAATGCCTGGCTTGCCTTTGCAAGTTACCCAACCCTGACGGGGGGCTTTAGCATAGTAAAATATTGCCTATGTCCTGCCTCTGTTGATAGTTGAGAACTTTCATCTTTCTGGATCTTGGTGTCTTTGTCCATGGTATCTTCTAGCTTTGATCCACTGTGGTGTTTGCCAATGATTTTAGAATTTTTAGAATTCTTAGTTCTTGCTTCTTTCCCTAATCCTTGGCCATTGGTTTTATGCCTGCTATATAGCTTTTCAATCCTCTCCTTGGGAATCTCAAATTCCTAACATAAAGGTCAGGTGCAGTGGCCCTTTGGGTACCCCTCCAGGAAAGGCGCTCCCCTGTGATGTGCTGACCTAGGTCAAAGTAATTTACTAGTTTTGCAGGAAGTAGTTTTGGGAACTGCTTTAACGTCCAGTGGCCAGAAGAGTACTGCTCATCATTTAAGACTTATAAATATGCATTAGAATGTCAGTTACTATAATATAATGAGGCACTAATTTGAGTGACTTGAATCGTCCACAGGGACAAAAGCAGCTTCTCACTTTCAATGAGTTTGAACAGTTCACTTTCAACTCAGACACATCACAGACATTCTGGGGTTTTTCTTTGGCAGCACTACAAAATCTTTGTGAAGTTCATTTTGCTTTGTCTTTTATTTATTTATTTTTCTTACTGACCACTCATTTATCAATCAGATTTTGCTTTGTCTTGAGAAAACTTATCTTGGTTTTACTTTGTCTCATAGATTCCCCGTGAATTGGGTAGCCTTAGTGCTTGGCATGTCTTGTCATCTGCGGTCTCTTGTAGTCCATTAGGTTACCCAATAGGAACCACCCTTTATTTGCATCGCAGACCTAGGTCTTTGTACTCTCTTACCAAATGGGTGTAAATAAAAATATATCCATATTTGATAGAATATAGTAGCATTTTTTTACCCTGGGCTTCTTTTCCTGCTGTTGCTATTTAAACAACCAGTGCCTTGCTGAGCTGGACATCTAGGTCATTAGGGCTCCCTAGAGGTTAGCCATTTTCTTGGTAATTTTCTGGGATTCTGTTTTAGGCTGCTCTTCAGTGTGCCTTGGTATAAGGTGCTGTTTTCCGGAACTTCCTGAGGGCTGTGATGTGCTACCGTAGGCAGTTCTGGACTGAGTGGGTTTCTGGGAGCAGCTGTGGCTTCTATCTCAGTTCTTGACCTGATGTTGACATTTGAGTAAATAAAGAGCTCCCCTCGGTCAGGCTGCCACAGACCAGCACCTGTTACTCTCATTCACTTCTCCATTCACTCTGCTGAGCTGATAAACCTGTTCCTTTTCCTCATCAAAAGGAGCCTTTTAAAAGACATGTGGATAGTTGTGTACAGGTAGTATCTGCCTTTTTATCCAGTAGATCCTTGAAGACCATGTCTTTACTTGTGCATTCCTGTGTGTTGCTGCTGCTCCAGGAAATGAGTGGGTAAGGCTGGTGTGGGGACCAGGGCAAAGGAGGAGTGATTCTGAAATCACACATTGTTAGCCAACATTGGCGAAGGGGTGGAATAGATGATAATCGCACAGACACATAAGGTGGGTACTCCCTGCACACATATACACACACGTGCAAGATGCACATGGGCACTGTGGGTTCTGTATGGCGTTCTCAGCCTTGCATGTATCATTTCCATCCCACTGCTGTGTATAGAGTTAGGGTAAATAAGTAAATTCACCATTTGATAATACCATTAGGGTAAACATGGGAGCTGATTGAAGCAGATCTTTCATTATCTTTCTGTGCAACCTGTAGAACTTCAGAGTCAAGACATCTTTATTATCAGGGCCTCTCTACCAGCTATCATTTTGTTTGGGTGTCTGGAGGCAAACACTGTCACTTTAGGGGTTTAGCAAAGGGAGTCATCAGGGTTGGAGTAAGTACTAAAAATGCTTCCCGGGTTATCATCAGCAGTCTTCTACACTTATTTGGGGACACACATTTTCTTGGTCTACCTCTGCCCTGCTATAACCCTGTGCTCAAGAGAGCTCTAGTCTTTAATTTATAGAAAGGATATAGAACCAAGATAATTCTTTGTTGCACAGGGCTGCCTTGTGCATTGTAGGATGTTTAGCAGCATCTCTGGCCTTTACTCACAAGATGCCAGTAGCATTTCTCCCTGTTGTGGTACCCAAAATGTCTTCAGACTTTGCTGGATGTCTCCTGGGACAGGGGCTAAGAGAGCTTGAGGTGTCAAGGATGAGGCATAGGAGGTCTGCTGTGGGCAACTATATATGTGGTAGTATCATTCACTGTGATGAGAAACACTTGGAAAGGAGTAGACTTTTGGGGAAGAACTTGAGTCTCGTTTTGGACATGTTGAGTTTAGAGTGTCTTTAAGGTCTAGTCCAGAGATACAAATTTGGATGAATAGGTGGTAATTGAAGCTGTGAATGGGGATGAGGATAGAGTGAGTAGAGGAAGAGGCCTAGGACTAAGCTGTGAGGAATGCTAACACTGAATGGCCAGTTAGAGAAGGATGAGCTTGCAAGGCAGGCAGGGGAGGAGTGGCCAGAGAGGTAGGATGAAAACCAGATGTCACAGAAGACAAAGAAGAAGAAGGTTGCAAAAAGGAGAGTAATCAACAGCAGAGAAGTCTGCTGAGAGTTCAAAAAGAAGAGAACGAGAACGTGGCAGCTGTGTCACGTGAAGGTCCGTGTTTACCAAACCTTTCTTTCGTGCTTACTCTTCCATTTGACAAGGAAGTTGTGAAGGGCTCAGGCAGGAGTGTGTGGAAGTAAGACCAGGGCTGAAGTTGTTCACTTATTTATTCATTCAGGCGTCATGTCATTCACGTACAGCATATGTACTTAGGCATCAGGCCTATGTGCCAGGAAATAGACATTTTTTTTCGTAATAGAGAATTTTGAATCCAAAATCCTGGATGGCTTTATGTTTTTATAATTTTTACGGGTCTTTTGTTAAAAATGTAAAATTTACTATCACCTTAATCCAGAAATGGTGCTCCTCATCTTCAGTCAAAAACTCTGCTAAGATCACGGTGAGTGCAACTTTTGCCCCAGCTTCAACATTGCCCTTATTTTCACTCCTGGTAGAAATTCCTTCCGAGGGAGCTGAGCCTGTGGAATAGAGACGAGTGACATTATTGTCCCTATACTCATAAAGGAATAGGAGTGTAACTAGTTGTCTGGAACTGTAAATCCCCATTAATTGCACTCGACTTTTACAAATTTATGATTATACCAGACTCTGGAGGAGCTGAAGGTCCTCTTTGGTTAATTATGGAAAAACAGCTTATTATGCAAATGCTAATGTATAATAAGAAGATTGCAGTAGGGACAGGCTTAACCTACTCAAAGGAGCAATGGCCTTCAAGTGTACTTAAATATCAACAGTAGGTATGTTAATTAGTATGCTTTTGGAATTCAGGTCAAATAGTAGTATTGAGAGTAACATGGACGGGTTTCCCTAAAATCCTTTCTTTTATTGAGATCATTCAGAAGAGTCAGTGGTTAGGTTTGATTAGTCATTCCCCAAGTCCAAGGTGCTCAGGGAATGCTGGTGTTCGGTGTCAATTGACAGTCAATGTTCTGCGTAGTTAGAACTCCTTCCGTGACGTCTTCTCCTTGTCCCTCCACATTGACACTTCTCTTTGCTGCAGATGAAGAGTAAGAGGAGCAGGCTCCTTCAGAGTGACTACATGAACATGACTCCGCGGCGGCCCGGGCCCACCCGCAAACACTACCAGCCCTACGCCCCAGCCCGCGACTTTGCGGCCTACCGCTCCTGACACGGACGCCTATCCAGAAGCCAGCCGGCTGGCACTCCCCACCTGCTCAACATCACTGCTCTGGATAGGAAAGGACCGCCTCATCATCAGCCGGCCACCTCGGGCCCCCGTTAGGCCACCAATGCCAAGTTTTCTTGAGCGACTGGACCAAATGTCAAGATCATTTTGCAACTCTGAAATGAAGTTAAAAACATTTCCTGTGGCAGGCCAAGTCTTGTAGTGCCACGACCCAGATTCAGACTTACCATGTATTATTGACTTGACTGAGAAGTTAGGGTAGAAAACACAAAGTGAGTGGATTCTGTTAGCCTTGAAATCTGCTTCCAAGCTGCTGGCCGAGCCTGTTTCCTTTTCCACTCATCTGCACATCTCAGTCTAGCAAAGTGTGATATCCATGGACATTTTTTTTTTTTTTTGAGACAGAGTCTCACTCTGTTGCCCGGGCTAGAGTGCTGTGGCTTCAGCCTAGCTCACAGCAACCTCAAACTCCTGGCTTCAAGCGATCCTCCTGCCTCAGCCTCCCAGATAGCTGGGACTACAGGCATGCACCACCATGCCTGGCTAATTTTATATATATATATATATATATGTATATATTTTATTTTTTTAGTTGTCCAGATCATTTCTTTCTATTTTTTTTAGTAGAGATGGAGTCTCACTCTTGCTCAGGCTGGTCTCGAACTCCTGACCTTGAGTGATCCACCCGCCTTGGCCTCCCAGAGTGTTAGGATTACAGGCATGAGCCACCACACCCGGCCTCCATGGACATTTTAAATGGAGAAGAAAGGCTAGAAAATCATTCCTTTTGGTTAAACGGGTGTTTAGGGTGGGAACAGCTTAGGGTAGGGGGAGGGGGGCAGACTTGAGTATTTTAAAACCATTAAAACACTGTCTCTTACTCATGAAATGAGCCATTTAGTTCCTATTTAATGTTTTCCTTTTAATTTAGAAAGACGTAGACATTGTCTTTGAGGAATTCTGACCATATTTAGTTATTTTGAGCAATGGGATCCCCTCAAAGCAATACCAGGCAAATCGACTTGCTTTTCTCATTCCCTGTGATGGGAATTCAGTGTTAATGTTATTACAGTATGATTTCAAAAGAATAAAATAGTTCTCCTACACCAAGGAAGAATGTGTCAGAAAATAAGGTCAATTTATGTCAAAATTATTTGAATACTAGGAAGGGTTATTTGTTTAGCAGCTCATCCCAGTCAGACCATGTTATGGCTTTTGTGTTCCATACGTTTCAGGTTTGCACAGTTGGTCTCCTTACCGTGTGTGTGGAGATCTGAAGCGGCTGCCAAAAGAGCAGCCAGAGGAGAAGTGAGGATACTGTGAAAAGGGACATTGGCATTCATGAGGGTATGAGGGATGAGTCCCAAAAAGCTTCTTCTGGAGGAGGCAGAATAGAAGGGAATGATGAAATTCTTGCCATGTGCTGAGGAGGTGGCTGGCATCGGGTGGAAGCTTTCCAGAAGGCATCAGGCAGAAGGAGCCCTGGGGAGAGCTCCTTTACTGGGACTTGAAAAGCCTTAGGGATCAGAGCTCCAAAACTCTGGATTCAGCTGCCCCTGTACCCTAGAGGTCCACTGACATGAGAAAGTATTTTGGAGTGAGTTTTTGAGACAGCAAAGTTCTCAAGAGACTCTACAAGGCCTGACCCTGGAATGATCATGGATATTTTTCTGCCTCCAGTTTGGATCAACTGGAATATGCCTGGGGACCTTGAAGAATGGCTCTACTGCCGTCTTTGCAATGTTGCTCAGTGCTTCAGTTAATTCAGGTGTTGAAGGAGCCCGTTTTGAGAGACAGACAGACTTGGTTCAAGCCCCATTACTAGTTGAATGGCCTCAGGCAAGTTACCGCAGATCTAAGACTATGGTTCTTCAACTACAAAATGGAGAAAATGATCACAAAGGTCTGTTCCTATGCTAAAATCTCCATGAGGGCATGGCCCAAGTCTTTGTCTCTGCTTGTCCCTCGCATTTAGTACCATGCCTGTCATATAATGCTAGCTATTATTATTATTGCCATGTAGATAAATTAGGTATAAAAATTCAACCGGGCAATGACCTAAGAAGGGAGGGAATATTGTGACACAAATTTAAACCCACTACGCAGGGATGAGGTGCTATAATATATGAGAACTTCTTAACTTCCACCATTTTCCTGTTTCTTGGAGTATTTTATCTTGTAATGAATTATAGGGCCTTCCCCTTCCCCATTTTTGTATATATAAAGAAGTCTTTTAACTGTTTTTTTGTTTTTTTTTTTTTAATGTGGGGAGGAGGTGAGGGATAGGAATCTTATGATTCCAGACAACAAATATTGTAGTCTGGTTGATTTTTAAATGGGCTTCCATTCCATGAATTTAATAAATCCAGCAGTACTTGGGTAACGAAGTACTGTTGAATTTACACTGACACTTGTGCCACTTGCTGGCTTCTTGGTACACAAAGTTCTTCAATCCAGGTTATCAGGTTGTATTTGAAAATGACAGAGCTGGAGAAGTTTTAGAAGGGCAGTAGCAAATAAATAAATTTTTTAAAAATGGAAAGATTTAATCTAATGTAATAAATGGCTCTATTTTCTAACTGGAAAAGTAGGTTTACTAAAGATGAATCATACTTGAGATTTTTCTTACTCACTCTGAGCAGAACCAAAGTAGAAATGTTATACAGGGAAAGACGTTTTCACTATTAGTATGAACCAAGAAATGGCTTAGAAACAGTGGTTGGAGCAAAGCTTTTATAGTTTCAGATACAGTAATTATGAAGAAAACAATGTCATTTGCTGCTATTATTGTAGAAGTCTTATAATTAATGGTATTCCTGTAATTTTTGATTGTGAGCTTATTATTTTGGCCTAACCATGCCATTTTAAAGAGACCAAGTGTACATTATGTTCTATGTATTCTGTGATAAAATTACTGAACTACCATATGCCTGTTTTAAATTTGTACTTTAATATTGTCTTTCAGTATTAGGAAAGATACACTTTAAGAGCAGACATGCTTCACTTTGGCAATTATTCTGGAGAAAACTTGCTATTTAAAAGAGGTGTGGGATAAATCCTTTTATAAATCTCCAGTTTAGCCTTTTTTTTTTAAAGCCAGACTTTCAAATACTAATTTTACTTCAAGCAAGGTACCATTTCTGGTTTGTTTGCTCAGTTTAGTCACCATTTCTCATTAGATCAATGGTTTACCTCTCTGAGATGTCAGGCTGGGCTTACCTGTGCAATTCTGTGTGATGTGAACGCTTGGAAGTTTCAGCCTTGACTCCATCAGTCCCTAAGGGTAACTAAAATAGCCATCAGTCCTCATGGCTATTTTAATGGGGGCGTTTGCGGCCGAATGGATGTCTCATCCTTCATCGCAGCACTTTACACTGCCAGATGGGACCTATACCAGGTCTGGAGACTGATCCCAAAGTGTTAAATTCAACTACATGCTGGAGATTGAAGACGGTGCCAGTGATGGACCCAGAACCAGAATCATGACTGCCACAGACCTCTTATTAACCCAGGTCAAATACAGCGGCGTGCACTCGCTCAAGACCTGGGGCGAGTGAGTCTGTGTTATCTGCAAGGCCTTCGGAGGCTCAGGTAATCCCTATCATAGGTATATACATGCTTTCTGACATAGTCTTCCTCGGGCATATTCCCATTTCAAGGCCTTTACACATACTGTTCCCTCTGTCTGCCTGGATTGCTCCCTTGCCTCCTTCGAGTCCCTGCTCAAGTGTCACCTTTCCCCTAGTTAAATACCATCACACACTGTCTGCTTTCCTTACTTGTTTTTCTCTGTAGCATTTTACCATCTCTTACACTAGACATTTTCCTTATTTATTTGTTTATTGTTTGTTTTCCCAAACTAGAATGTAAGCTCCATGAGGGAAAGAACTTTGTTTTGTTTATTGCTGTATCCCCAGTGCCCAGAACAGTGCCTGGCATACAATAAATATTTATTGACTGAGTGGATGAATTTCACATGGCCTTACGAACTAATGGTCAGTCTAAATGTTCTAATCACATTTTGAGAAGAAGAGAGTCAATTCTATTTTCTACTTTCCTGTTAATAAGTTCAAAAGTTCATTTTATTAGAAAAACAGGAGATAAAACATATATACACAGCCAAATCCGGTGAAAGAAAATCTAATAGATATCATTTACATTTGAGAAATTTTTGTGTAGGGAGGAAAACCAATATTGTCAGAAAGAATCACCCTAAAAAGTCATGTTAAATAAGCCACAGTCAGGAGTAAGTTGATTTTCTGTTGATGTTCTCAAGTTCCCTCTTAAGGGAGTATTGACTAGGTTCTAAACATATCATTAGCCTAAGACTTCTGAAAATTTTGCCTTTGTAGTTAAAATCTTTTCCTACAGCTGGCCTGCTGCTCTTTTCTATGGGGTGATTTTACCCCGGTAAACTCTATAAATGCCTTACCTGGCTCTGATTCAAAAACTGGGAAGGCTGGGGACAGAAAATTTCAGCTTCTTCACCTGTCCTGCTCATGTCATAGCTGAACACTCAAATAGCTTGCAATAGTTTGAAAATAAGACAACAGCAACAAACAAAACTTGTGGCATTTGGAGCAAGTTGAAAATTTGAATCATATTTATATTAAACACACACACACAGAGCTATCATCTTGTCGGTAGGGGAAGGCCCTTGAACAACAGACTCAAGAGCTGGTCTGATAATTCATGTAGCAGCTTCTGTTTCCGTCATTGTATATTTTACTTTGAGGGTAACCTGGAGTCAAATAGGTGTAATCTCCAAACTGACTCTTTTCTTTGTTGAAATGGAGCTTGTTAAACTTAATAAAAGTAATTAAAACTTGAAAAAATATGAGTTTACATGTCTTTTACTACTCCAAGAAAGAGTGAACTCAGCTAGTTGCTCATGGTCCAATAGGACAAATAAAATCAATTGGAAAGAAACAAGATCGGTAAAAAAAAAATAAAATTTTAAAAAGTCAGCCATTAATCTGTTCAATAAGCCTCCTTTACTGTGCTAATAAAAATAGCATACCCTATGCTAATTTAATCATAACCTAATCATCTGTACCCCCATAATATGCTGAAATAAAAAATAGCATATCCTAGTTTGACAAAAATGGTCTAGTACCTTGAAACTCAAGTTCAAAAGAAATTAAAGTGCAAACTTCAAGACTTCACTTAGCAGATCTTCCACCACATTCTAGCTGTACAACTGTGAGTACTGCAATTGCCCACAACTCTGAGTTCACTTCTTTTTGCCTGCAGTCTGATAAAACAGATTGATTCCTTTTTAAGCAGCACCCTTTCTCCTTTCTTATCTTGTCTGGAATAGAGATAATGGATGAATGGGCAAGGAAAATTAAAGAAACTTCTGGATTCATTGCAACGGGAGCCTGACCACCCCACTGAGCCACAGCTGGGAACTATACTAGAATCTTGCTTGGTAACTTTTATTTCTCCTAACGTCTATTTATGTTTCCTAAACTGAGGACAAACTCTTGACTTTTCAGCGGTGCTACTCATAAGAAAGTTTGGTTCTTCAGGAATGTATCTGGGTGCTGGACTGCTCAAGTTTATCTGATTTGGCATCCTAGAAGAAGCACACTTTCCTTTTGAAGATTCACAAGCTCCCAGCACTTGGAAACTCAGGCCACTGTCCAGAACAGAATGTGGCACACTTTCTCAGTGTGTCTTTTGTTCTTTTCAGGGTGTTGACATTGTGCCCAACACTTGAAAACTGATTGAGATGAACTTTGGGTGATGGAAGAATACATCAACTTTCCCAAGCTGACCTCATTCTTCGTGCACCTCTAAGGGCCAGAATGTGTTCTTCACAAAGCCCATTCCCCTATCCTATGTGCCTGTTTAAACCCTGTAAAAGGGTTCTTGAGTGCCAGGAATTCAAGGAGTAAAATAGTCGAAGAAAGGTGAATTGATTTCATGGTAGGAGTGGATTGGATTCTACTTGCACTTCATCAGGCAGAGCTATCTCAAGGACAGCTTTAAACACTTGTCTGGCTCCAAAGAACAAATCATGAGCTGGGTGGAAATGTCAGTTGAGACAGAAGAGCAGAAAACAGCTTTGTTTTCCTATAGTTGTGGTTTTACACGGTGATGATGACACACAAAGATGAAAATGTGCAGCATGAACTCCAGTTGTTATCTGAGTAAGCATCTGTGCCAACACTGAAGGATATGTGTGGGTGTCACCTGCAAGCAGAGAGAGAGAGAGAGAGAGAGAGAGAGAGAGAGAGAGAGAGAGAGGCCCTGTTTCGGAAAGAAGAGCCAGTTAATCAAAGATCAACAGTGACAAGTGGTGCTGTTTATTTCATGAGCTTTATATTTGCTTTCCTTCCCTTTGCTAATCTCCACGTCTGAATTTAGTCTCTGGACTAAATATATTTGCATCTGGTGACTGAGGAAGGGGGTGGAAAAGGTGAGTTTGAATGTGCATGAGGGCAGTTACCACGGTTACTTAGTTATTACTTCAGCCTCTTGGGTGTACACTTAGCTTCTAAAGTCAGGATTTTTGCTAACTTTTGGGAGCCCATGACATATTACAAAGGGTAGAGAAACTTGAGGATGTTTTTGGGGACCCTTTTTTATTCCCAATCCTGTGCAACTCTTGTTGCACTTGCTTTGAGTTTCTCCTTCCTCTCTTCCTCTTCATTCAGCTGATAACTAGTTAATGAGCACCTACCCTGCTCTAAGAAGTGGGCTAGGTTTGGGGATGTGGCAGTGAGCACCACAGACATTATTATCTCCCTGCTAGTGCTTATCCCGTGTGGAGTGTATAATATGTATTTCCCTCCATAGATTTTGTTTTTCCTGCTCACTATACCCCACCCCTCAGGGTAACCACTTGGTCTTGATTGTGGGATTTAGACCTTAATGTGGCTGCTTGGTAGCCTTAGTCTTGTTGGTTTGCCTGAAATTTATTTCTTTGAGATATTCTTACTTAATATCTCTCTTTTAATGCCTTAAGCCAGGAATTTTTTTTTTTTTTTGAAAGGGCAGGATAGTAAGTATTTTAGGCTCTGTGACTGTACAGTCTCTAGTAGCTAATTGATCATGCTGCTGTAGCGGGAAAGCAGCCATAGACAATATATAAACAAATGGACATGTCTGCATTCCAGTAAACCTTTATTTACGAATATTTGTATTTGAATTTCATATAATTTTGATGTCATACAATATTACTATTCCTTTGATTTTATTCCCCCAACCATTTACACATGTAAAATCCATTTTTAGCTCATGGGCTGTATAAAGGCAGGTGCTGGGCTAGATTGGCCTGCAGATTGCAGTTTGCTGATCCTTGTCTTAGATCTAAGCCACAGTTTTAGCTACAAGCTTGTATCTGAGTTCCAGCCACCATCTACGTTTTTAGGGTTGGAAGAAATCAGTTTGGGTGTGTGTAAAGGCTTGTTGGGAGTGATTAGTGTCAAGTATCTGATTTGAAAGAAGGGCACGTATCAATTAAGGAGAAGGAAGAAATTTCATCTAAGGAAAAGCCATTTGAGGTAGGAGAAATGGGAAGTTATAAGCAAAGGAAAAAAGAATCTTTTCCAGGATGACAGAGTCCTCCGTATCCTAGGGCTGTCTGGAAAGTATCCAGCCATTGTTAATATAATGAAAATGGTTACATGGCTAGATACTTTCTGGACAGCCCTTGTAGTACTGCTAAATGCCTAAAAATCTTGGGAATTATGGCTACTTTTCTCTCAAATCCTCTTTGCTGTTTCTCCTCTTTTCTAGACATCCAAGCTTTGTGATCTCCAAGGAAACAAATTTCTATTTACAGAAGGAAGGGGGCCGAAAATGGCCTTCTCTGTAATGAACAGGATCAACTTCCCTGCTAATTCTTACCCACGTAGAACACCCAATCCACCTGGGTGGATGGAGAAGAGGTCTGAAGCAGCTGTCTCAGAATTGGTCTACTATTTATGCTTTTTTCAATTTGCATTTGGATTGCAGTTTATGGGTGACTAAGAGCAGTCCCTCATGAACCAAAAGTAAGGGTCAGTATTTCACAGGTAACAGGTGAAATCAGTTTTGCCCAAATCAGAGAGGCACTGTTCTGACCCTTACCATCTCTCACCCCTTTTCTCCCACTCCCACCTATAGCTGCCAGTGTTACACCCAAGGTACAAACTGTTCCTGGAAGCAGCCCAATGTATGGGGGCACCCTGAGCTACACACCCATTCACACCATCTGGGCCATTTAAAAATAGGGCCAAATGTTGCATTTAGCCTGCTCTGTCCAGCCAAGATCAGGAAATTGCCTCTAAAATGTCAGATGATTAAGATTATTGCGCCAACAGTCTAGAATGGTAGTAATGAAAAACGCTTCTAGCAGAATGGATTCATCCTGACTTTGTACATGGCATTCAAGTTCTGAGTCTGGGTGAACAGCCTCTGGAACTCCAAGATTTTTCTTCTCCAAAATGTAGGACTATTGTGCACATTTATGCATTGTGTGCCGTGCACAAGGGCCCCTAAGGAAAGGAATAAAGGGGGCTGAAATCCAGCCAGTCTCCCCTTATTAAACTTCATGCCAGCTTGATAAAGGAGGGGGCGGCTTCTCTCATGCCCTCACGTGTGGGGCTACTGTGGTCCTGACAGAATGCTTGCCTTTCTGCCACTTGGTTACTAAGCTTTATAGCATAAGTAGTATTTCCATTCTCAAAACAGGAATTATTTAAGATGAACAACAGTTAAAACAAAATAAACCAAAAAAAATGGAATGGTTCTTAATACCATAAACATTTCTCTCCTGGGTCCCTTCTTTAGTCTTTGCTTCCCCTTGTCTCTGCACACTTTGATTTACTTGGTTGGTTTTTCTTGACATACATCCGGTGGGGTTGTTTTTGAGGAGTAATGTGAAAAGAAACTTTCTGGTTCAGATCTAAGCGGAAAAACAAATATGTTTTTGTGACTTGGAGACTGCTGGGTTTGGGATTAGTACTTACGATGTCCCTGGAAACTTTCAGTTAATGCAGAGTTTCCTGTTATTTCCTAGTTATTAGTGCATGAGGGGACCAGACTAAATAATCTCAAGGCTGATTCCTATCATAGTTTTCATGCTCTGTATCATGACTCTTCTAGAATTATCTTCCTATGATAAATAACCATTGTTTTGTGTTTTCCCCACCATCACATTTCTAAGTCTTATAGATATAAATGTTTTGTTTGATATTTGTCAATCAGGATTATTTGAATAAATCTATAATTTCTTATAACTGTTACATTCACTAATTTACCAAAATTGCTTATATCACTTTCTTTCAAGAAAATAATGAATTTTATTTCTGTGTTTAGACTAGAAATTTTGAAAATTTGATGAGATTTGTGGATTTTTTTTTTTTTTTTTTGGTAAATTTAAGTTGAAATGTACCTTCACATTATAGCATGAGAAACTGTTACATCATTTTTTAAAGTCTGGCATTTTCCAAATAATAAACTTGATGAAATCAACTCATATATTATTGAATTCTTCATAGTAAACTGTATCTTGAATATGATGGGTACTCAGAATATCTTGACTGAAGGAATAAATGGATGGATAAATGAATGACTATCTTTCATTTGATAAATATCTGCAAGCTATTTTGGTTTTTGACAAATTAGATAAGCTAGGTATTATAAAAAGACTTGTGAAATTTACAATTTCTTAAGTTGTTTTACTGTATTCATTAATATGCATTTTAAGACGTTATTTAACTGTACCTTTCCTTGGCTACAAGCAGAACTCTAATCATGTTCAGGTATTTACCCCTCCATGTGCTTCTGGGGAGTTGCCCAGGGAGTGGATAATGATTGGTTTAAACCAGAATAGTAGCCCTAGCCTTCTAATCAGTGATTGGTTTAGGCAATTTTTGACAAAATTCTGACCAATAGCTTCATGGTGTGTTCAGAGAGGACTCTGGGAAAGTTTTTCTTTATTCTTAAAAAGAGATGTTTGGAAATAAACATTCTCCTTTCTGCTGTAGAATGTTGTGTCTGCAAGCAGTACCTGAAACAACCATCTTAGGACCATGAAAGGAGGGAGGCAGGCAGAGCAGAAAGGAGGAGAGAACCTGGCTCTTGATGACATTGTTGAGCTGCGGATTGAACCAACCCTGAAACTATCCTTCTTTCCACTTCTTGTCATGTGAGATAATAAATAACTTTATTATTTAAGTCATTTTGAGTTGGATTTTCTGTTGCATGAAGCTTAAAGCATCGTATCACCCTTCATGTTTACTGATGTGTATAAATACTCACAGATTATATTATTTGGGGATATAAAGAACTTTACTCAATAGTATCTTATCCTATTGCCATGCTCAATTATCAGTGTCTGGTAACCCTGAATAACTAAATGTCATTATCATGTTCAGGACACTATCCATATCTGCTGACACATAAAATTTGGGCAACTTGCTTCTTTGAACACATTGTGTATTGGGAGTATTACAAGTCACAGAATAGTAGAAGATACAAGGACCTCCACAAGAGATCATTAAGACTTTCTCCTTCTCTTCCTTTTGTCATATGAATTGATGAGAAGGAACACCTCCTGGAAGAAGCCTGGGGAATTATAGTTGTATTTTGACTTGAACTGTATATGTGAAAAATGGGAACATTGGCATGTGCTTCTTGGCAGTATAATATGCCACACACTAGTAAAATCTTCCAAGATTCTTCTAGCTGAGCAATCTCTTTCTACCCCTGTGTTCCTTAATGCTGGTCTAACCTCCAGGGGCCTATAGGAGAGATAGGTCTTTATACTTGTAAAATGTACATTTAAAAATTCAAAATATGCTCATATTTAAAATTTTCTTCTAATGAAATCGTATCAGAAGACCAAAGTAAATGTACTGGACCTGGGTCCTCATCCTTTTAGCCTCTCTTTGCCTCTGGCAGTGGTGCCTTAGGAAACATGGATCTTCCTTGGGGGCTCCCGGGATGACACCTTAACTTCTAGAATGGCTTGAGGATTTCCTGCTGTGTCCTGTGAAAAGGACACAAACTGACTACAGATATGTGCAGTCTAGCGAAGGACACTGAGAAGGACAGAAAGTGGTTTGACATAGTCCCGGTCTCAGAAATTTCTGTGTGCTTTGGGAAATAACCAGTCATAAAGGCACTGTATACTAAGCTCCAATTAAGTGATATACAATTCATGTTCAGAGGTGAAAGATTATGCTGGGCTGGAATTCTAAATTTGGCCTTGGACTTGAATGAATTTTATTATATACACAGTTTTTCAAACTTGTGGTAAGTAGAATTGCTTTGAGAAGGACTATTTGCATTTTTAATTTTTAGAAGCATTGCCAATTTGCTTTGCACAGAGGTTATACTGATATACAATTCCATCAGTCACATATGAGAGAGCCTTTTACCCTAATTATTCTCATTAGCACAGTGTTATCAACACTTTTGATCTTTGCCAATTGATAGGTTTAAGTGGTATCTCATCAAGTTAATTTGCATTTCATTTTTTATGAATTGGATTCATCATCTTTTCATTTCTTATGAGAGTCATTTGTATTTCTTTTTCTGTGAACTGTCTGCTCATATTCTTGGCCCATTTTTTTTTTTCAGTTGTATTGTTGGCTTTTTAATGTAGGACTACTTCCAGGAAACTATTCCTTTGTTTATAACTCTTTCATTTTAGAGATGAGCAGGTGTAAGCTTATTGTTTCATTGTTCATTCATCAGCATTTATTAAGTACTCACTCTATGCCAGGCACTGAACTTGGCACAGGAGTTAGAGATAGATTCTATCCTCAGGAAGCTCCCAGGCTTTGGGAGATACCATATTTTTCACATGGTTTTCTGCTCTGTGATAGAGCTATGCATAGGGAGTTAGTGGAGCTCAAAGATGGGGCACTACCTAGCCCATGGGGGGAGTGGGGGAGGCTCAGGAAAGTATCCGTGGAGTAGATTAAAGCAACTAAATCTTAAAGGCCAAAGGAGAATTAGCCAAGTGACAAAGCAGGGAATTACATTTCAGGTAGTGACCAACTTGTGCAAAAACACAAGCATGGTGCGTTTGAGGAGTCAACCTGTGAATTTAGAGTGGTTGGGGCGTGGGTTAAGTGTGTGAGAGTGTAGGAGATGAAGCCAGCTGCATGGACTAACATTAAGACAAACTGTTAATGCTAAGGAATTTGGAGTTTATCCTAAGGACACTGGAAAGCTAATAAACAATGTATTTTTAAATCTGCATTTTAAAGTATTATTTATAAAGTATAATTAATACTCTTACATTACAGAAAGCTACAAAATGAAAACTAAATGTGTTCCTTTCCTTGTCTCCTCCTCTCATTTCTACTCTTCACAGGTTACCATTTTTTTTTTTTTAGGAGTTTCTATAAACCTCCATAACTCTCAAAAAGTTTATACCCCTATTTCTTTATTTGTCAAAGTTAACAGCATTTATGGACTCTCCACTATGAAAGATGAAGAATTTAGCTCACTTCTACTAACTTCCATCCTTCCAATATTTTGGAAGAGTTTTAAGCACAAGAGGGACCTGATTAGATTTTGAAACGGTTATTTTGCTAGCACACAAAGGGTGGTTTGACAGCTGCGGTGGTGAGTCAAGCAAGAATGCAGGTTGGAGGGAAGGGTTAGTGGAAAGTGCATAGCGGATAGAAAGGGGAGGGCTGGCGGCCGACCAGCAGTTAGAGGAAAGGGGAAGGTTGCTCCCCAGATTCTGCCCTGTGCTACGGCAGGTCGTACTTACTATACTCTCTGAGACATAGCTGCAGGAGGAGAAAGTAATTTTAATGGGGGTGGGGGAAAATGGTAAAATTCACTTTGGACATGTTGAATTTCATGACATGCTTTTGGGAGTCCAGGTAGACATGCTTTATGATGCAGCTGGACACAGGATTGTAGCACTCAGGAGTGAGCAGAGGCTAGGAAGACAGATCTGTGAGTCAGCTATCAACATATAGTTTATTCATTTCTCAGTAATTCATTTAATAAATATTTATTGAATGTCTTCTAAGAGCTACATGCTGGGTATAAAATGGTGAGAAAACAGATCAGTTTCCTTACCTCATGGAAAGGACTGAGCATAGAGGTCAGCAGGTCTGGGTGTAGAGAAGGCTTGTCTGCCCATCTGTTTCCCACCCATGCCCCCCCACAGTCTAAATTTGGTTCATGCTGTTTTATATCACATACACCTATATTCTTTTTTTTGTAGCATCTACCACAATCTGTAATTATGTATGCATTTGCGAGCTTGTGTGTTAATGTCTCTCTCCTCCACCAGCTTAAAAGCTCCATTTTGAAGTGGAAGTGATGTTCAGGCCCAGCTCTAATATTTGCAGAGCTTAGGATAAAGTACAATCAATGGAGACCCACTAAATATCTAAACATCACCAATCAAGACAACAAAGTATTAATAGACACTATTCCCTACCTTGACAAATATATCTTCATAATGACAAAATAGAAAATATGTGTAAAGTAAACTGAAATTTGGCAAAATATCAATGACAACTGAATTTAGTTCTTATCACACATGTCTGGGTCTTCTGTTAATAGGCCGAGATGACTGTATGAACAACAAAATGAAGATGGACATCATATTCTATTTTGTGAATTGGATGCTGTTACTGTTCACTCTGTGACAATTCATTGAGCTTTATAAGTATGATTTGTGTACTTTTCTGTATTGCTATACCTTAGCAAAAGTTTAAAACATTTATCAAATACTCGTGCCATAAAATTTATTTTTCTTGTCTTTATTAGAGTATGTGTTCTAATCAAAATTTTTAATATAATTTTTATATTATTAATTGTAATGTTAAATTAGACAACTTGTCTTTGTTCATTGTACTTCTTAGTTTCAACTGAATTTGTGCCTTTATCTTAAAAGGCCAGAAAATAGTCTCTAGATAAATTATTTTCAGGATTATTTATGGGTGAAACAACTTCTTCATATCCATGTGAATAATTCTGTATTTTGTTCTGATTTCTTTATATTTTGTTGAAATGACACTTTCATTGTATTTTTTCAGTTTCTTTTTATACAGAAAACTCATTTACTCTAAAGTAAATGAGTTTAAAGTAAAAATACTTTAAATTTATTTTAAAAATAAAACATCCACGTTTAGATTTGTTTCATTTTGTAATAAGTAGCAAGTAACAACTCATATCAAACATTAGCTAGAACTAATATAGAAGTAATTTCATTTTCTGACAAAGACCACAATTTTCTGTTTAAGGATCTTCTTCTGTAGTTTCACTTACCTTTTTTAATCTATTCTATATCTTAGCTAAGTTAAATCTGATTGCTTTACTAGTATTTAGCTGGCATTCTCATCTATCTTAGCCAGTTCAAACCTCCATAACAAATTACCATACACCGGTGGCTTAAACAACAGATTTATTTCTCACAGTTCTGGAGGCTGGGAAGTCCAAGATCCAGCGTCTTGGTGAGGGCCTGCTTCCTGGTTTGCAGATGGTCATCTTCTTGCTGTGCCCTCTCACATGGTAGAGAACAGAGAGAGGAAGGAAACTCTCGAGTCTCTTCTTATAAGAGTACTAATCTCATCATGAGGGCCTCACATTCATGACCTAATTACCTCCTAATGCCCCATCACTTAATACCATCTCATTGGGGGTTAGGGTTTCAACATATGAATTTCAGTGGAACACGAACATGCAGACCATAACACCATCATGTGTTCAAAAGCAATTGTAAGGTCAAATCTGATATGTGTTTCATAAAGATTTCCATCTTCTAGCAGATCTATACAATATTGTGTATAATCTTTGAATTTTTTCAAAGAATGTCATCACTATATTGACATCAGCATATTTGAAGTAATGTCTCCTAGTGCCAAATACAATGAATCATATGTGGCTTCTGTAGTTTTGGTCAAAATTTTAATTTATATACATCTTTCTTTCCAACTGCGTTAGTACCATTCTCATAGGTATTCCTTTGACAATTACAAAATATCATTAAAATCAAACTAAAATTGTTTTAATTTTTGAAAGTTTAAATAAATTGTATCACTATTATATAAAAACAAAACTATTTGCAATTCTACCTTATAATGTCCATTTAGTTGCCCATGGAAATACAATGGACACTAAGATGTCTAGATTCCCTGTAGGACCGAGGTACTCATTCCAGCAGCTGCTGGAGTATTTGCTTCTGATGGCTCACAAGTGAGTCCCCCTCCAGGGATTGTCCTCTGTTGATGGGAGCTGCTTAACCCAAGGCTATGCCATCTCCCTGGCAATATTCCTTGACCAATGTTTGGTCAATCTGGAGGTGACCCCTTGGTACCACTCTGAAGGGCCATCCATACCTGCTCCAGAGCTTCCAATAGTACCGACTGAGGTTTCTGTTTTAACTGCAAATGCATAGCAGTTCAATTTCTCCCTCTGATCAATCCTGTTTCACTCACTGTCCCTCCCCACTACCCTACTGAATATTTCTTTTTCTTTAAAAACTTTAATAAATTTCAGAGTCTCAGAGTCTGTTTCCAGGGAATCTAACCTACAACAGTAAAGAATCGGCATCAATTTTTACATATCTTTTGTCTAGGCTTACACATATACAAATTTTGGAGTCATCTAAATTATGTAATATTGAAAAATGTTCCAAAATATCATTTGGAACTGTTGCAAATACTGTGCTAATTTGTGAACACCTCAAATTGGAACCACAAATTGGAACTCAAAGAGAAGTCAGACAAAGAATGTTACGCAGTAGTGAGAAGTAGTATCTTATACAAGAATCTATTGCATTCATGCTATTTGAGAGGAAAAATTTAAAGGGTTAATTAATTATCCTTTTTCCTTGCTGAAAAGTTTCTGCCACTCAATCCTCCCTGAACTCGGAAGCAATGTCTCTGTCTGAAATTGATAGAGGTACAATCTATGACCTTCTTGGCATTTGGAGGCAGCGACTCATTATTTTGAGGTCATAGAACAAGAGATGTGGAAGAGCATCTCCTGGAGCCTGACAAGCAGGATCCTAAGGACAGAAGCCTTTTTCCTGCAGGGAGTGTTTACAGCGACACATCAGCTATTAAATCTGGGATAGAGGCCAGGCACGGTGGCTCACGCCTGTAATCCTAGCACTCTGGGAGGCCCAGATGGGCGGATCACTCAAGGTCAGGAGTTCGAGACCAGTCTGAGCAAGAGCGAGACCCCGTCTCTACTAAAAAAATAGAAAGAAATGATCTGGACAACTAAAAATATATATATAGAAAAAATTAGCCGGGCATGGTGGCGCATGCCTGTAGTCCCAGCTACTTGGGAGGCTGAGGCAGAAGGATTTCTTGAGCCCAGGAGTTTGAGGTTGCTGTGAGCTAGGCTAACGCCACGGCACTCACTCTAGCCCAGGAAACAAACCAAGATACTGTCTCAAAAAAAAAAAAAAAAAAAAAAAATCTGGGATAGACAGGGGACAATGCAAGTAGAGCCCCACATTCCGTAAGCCTCTCTCAGCCTCTTGCTTCTGTTTCCTTCTGGCTGTAAGCTCCGTTCTCTCCTCCCTTCTCCGCAAGATTAGACATGCTTGGGTAGTTAAGTTGCCCTTCCTGTTGGGCTCACATCATTTCAAGAGAGTGACCAAAGAGGAAAAAGAGTATCATCCTCTCAGCTTCAGCCTGAAAAATCTCAGGGAATTATTCTGACTTGCTCAGCTTGGATCAAGTGCGAACGGGAAGGAGTCTTTCCTTAGAAGAAGGAGGAAGCGCACAGACTTCCGCACTTCTGGAGAAATCATCGTCCACTGAGCTGCCACCCTGTTTGTGTCTCACACAGGTTTAACAAATGTCTGGCTCTTCATAAGAAAATAAAGGTTTTGGGATGTCACATTGTTTCATTTACTGACAAAGTTTCATGAATCCTGACCCATGTTTTTTTTTTTTTCATGTAGGGTACATTGTGGCCTGGTTCATACAATATATCTGAGCCACCACCAAATTCAAGTGTTTGTAACCTTTTGATGGAGCATGGGCTGTTTCGGGAGTCTTTTAAAAGTCTTGAAATTTCTTCCCAGAAAAAGGCACATACACATGAATTTTTCCTATTGTTTCATAGTATTTATTATAGCTCTTAGACTTATGAAGAAGTACTCCTGAACAAGCCAATGCCAAGGACACATTTTAAGAAGGAAATTGTATGTCATTACGGTGTAGTGAATGTCAACATCTTAACAAATGTCAACGGTTCTACTTTTGGTTGGTTTAGGAATGTGTTTTTTTTGAATTCATCCTCATGTAGACTCAATTCATAGGAAGATACACAAGTCTAAAGTCATTTGTCTAAACAAAAAGAAAAATTCAGTTAGTTGCTTATGTATTTCCAGATACCATGTGTTTGACATATTATAGACATGATACTTGGAAACTATGCTTGACCGTGAAGTTGTTTTCAGTCTTGAAAACTTCCTGGGTAGAAGAGAGATAGATGACTTTCATTTGATGAGTCCCAGAAGTTTAGAATGAGGACCTATGACTTGAAATCCCAGAAGAACCAATTTAAGATTGTTGAAGCCTCTCTCTCTTTCATTCCAAAATGGCAAAAGAGGTATGTTTAAGGCAAGAATGAAGTGCTTTGTTTGGGCTCAGGAGGAGCGATTTGCTTAAAATATGGAACCAGGATGTGTTGTCCTCAAATTCCTCACCCCAAGTCAAACTGTTAGGGAGAGAGACCTGGTCTATTAATGGGCACATGGTTCCTAAAAGGCAGTGTCCTATTTGACATCAGAGCCTTGGTTAACAAATCATTTCTTGTAAGAGGGACACAGGCTTCTCCTTAACTCCACTTCCAAACTTCCTAAGACAGCAGTGTGGGAAAATGATGACTCTCTGCTTTAATTCACATGCTGGCTATTTCCCTCCCATCTACGCAAGAAAAGCACGAGAGTGAACTCCCAGTAGAGCTGGCACTTCCTTCTTATACACCACGATGCAGTAATTATCCTTGTCATGTTATAAGTATAATTAACATCACAGATAACTCTACACCTTGGACATCTCCTACATATCACTCCAAATTTTCTCAACCTCACCTTTCTCTTTTTCTTCCCTCTGTTGAGGCAAACAACCTTTTGCAGTTTCAGCATGACAGTACCTCATCTCAGTGCCCTCTGAACGCCCCTTACCTTCTCTGGGCTTCTGTGCGGATACTTAGTGTAAATTCCTCAAAAACACATCTGGTGCCCGCATGTGCTTGGTGGGTTAGATTATGGCTCTCAATCTTCACTCCCCCCCTGTAATATATTGTACATTAAAACTCATTGTCAAGTAGTTTTATTTTTAGTGCCTCCCAGTAGAAGAGATGGAGATTTTATCTTTGCCTCGTTGACTTTGGGTTTGGCAATATCCTGTGGGATAAACCTTGAACCAATGGGATTTGGGAGACGATGGTTAAATGTTTCCCCCTTTCCACTCCCAGATTTCATACAGTGTCCCATATAGTTCTATAGGATTGAGCAATCAGTTACACATAGAGGCAGCTAATTTAATAACTCATCCTCGAGTTAGCTCTCCCCTGTCCAGGTTTGGTGTCACCTTGCTTCCACTCCTGCTTCCTGGATCCCGCTCTCCAGTAGAGTACTCACATAGAAGACTTTGTTTCACACTTTGCTTTCTGAGGAACCAAAGCTAAGACATTCTATGTTTACTCTAATTTTCATTCATTGCAGGTTTATGTACACTGTTTGAATATTGGAGGTTCCAAAGTGTTCATCACCTCAACCTTCCGTACGTTTGCTAGCAATTAGACAGTCAAATTTTTTCAATCTTCTTTCACCAAGCAGGGAGCTTAAGGGAAGGGTGTGTATCTAGGATGGCTAATGAGAAGATGTTGACCTGATTGAGCCTGAGTTTTTATATTCTTTTCCTATCTATCTGAATCCACAGCCTCCTGTCGGTTATTAATATAGCCCGTGCAATCATTCATCCCCTGGACTCTTCCTCCTTGGACACCTGGCAATCCCAACAATAAGTATGCACTTTATAACTCTTGGAGAGTTTTCCAAAGACTGAATGGACTGATTAAAGAAGCAATGAGTTTCTCATCATTGAAGGGGAGTTAAGGCACTAGGTGGTCATTTGTCAACTATGTAGAAATTAAGTAAGTAAATAAATAAGATCATGGCTACCATTTATCTGGTGCTAGGCACAATGTCAAGCATCTTAAATACATTACCTTGAATCTTCATGGTAACCCTGCACACTATTTCTCCATTGTTCAGTTCAGGGATTTGAGACTCTGAGTTTAAGTAACTTGTTTAAGGTCATGTGACTAGAAAGTGACAGAGCCAACCCTTCCTGCTTGAAAGTCTATTCTCTTTTCATGAGTACCCATGCCATTTTAATTATAGGCTAGGAATTTAAACCAACTTGACTTTAAGATCCCTTCTAATTCAGAGATCCTACAAAGTCTACTAACTACTGTGTGACTAACTTTTGCATCAAAGCATGGTAGCAAAAGGGGATGAAATAATACTGTATGAGGTTTCCTTTCCACCTGTTTTTCTTCATCTTTTGGGGAGGTCCACAGAGTGAAAATATTAACATATTGTAACTCTTTTAACACATAAGTGAGTATAGTGGTTTTCACACTCAAATCAAACCCAGTGTTGTTTTCTGACTCTAGATGGGCCTTTGCAGAATGTAGTCATTTATAACTTAGGTGAAGCTTGTGTTTACTGCTCTAGCTGGAGTGGAGAAAATGAGCCATGGAGGTCTGTGGGAGTATACAGGTCACACTGGGAGGTGTAGGTTAGTTTAGAAAGACAACTACCACAGTCAGAGATGTCCTACACCTGGGTGGCCTCTGGGTGTTTGGGAAGGATAAAAGCACTAAATATGATACAAAAGGAAAAAACAGGGGCAAGGAGGTGGGTTTGGCCCAGGAACTTATGATGTGACTCATAGAGACGTGAAAACATTTGAAGGAGGCGAGGAAGGTGTGTGCTTCAGGAGAATATGAGTGCACACACATAGGGCAGCAAATTTGTGACTTTGCAGGTATACTGGAACTTTTTCATGCCCCAAACAAGGAAGTAAGTGCCATTTAGGCTATTCTAAGGCCTAAAATGTGCTAACTGAAAAAAACTATGTGCTGTTTGTTTTTTTGTTTTTTGTTTGTTTGTTGGAAAATATACACAACAACTTCAAGGACAAAGTAAAAATCTTACAGAAGATATACTTTTAATATTTTGCTTCTGGCTAGGTATGGTGGCTCACGCCTGTAATTCTAGCACTCTGGGAGACTGAGGCAGGAGGATCACTTGAGCTCAGGAGTTCAAGACGAGCCTGAGCAAGAGTGAGACCCCGTCTTTACTAAAAATAGAAAAAATAAAAATTAGTTGGGTGTGGTGGTGTGTGCCTGTGGTCCCAGCTACTTGGGAGGCTGAGGCAGGAGGATCACTTGAGCCCAGGGGCTGGAGATCACAGTGAGCTGTGATGATGCCACTGCACTCTATCCAGGGCGACAGAGTGAGACTCTATCTCAAAAAATAAATAATCCCCCTGCCAAAATTTGTTTCTGGTATACAGTAACATAATTGACTTTCATACATTGATCTTGCCAAACCTTCTTTTTACTTATAATAATTTTTCTGGATATTCTTTGGTGTTATATATGTAGATAATCATACCATACATGAATAATGACAGCTACCTTTTGCTTTCCAATCCTAATGTCTTTTATTTCTTTTTCCTGCTTTTAGCTGTAACTAAGACCTTCAATATAATATTGAATAGAAGTGGTGAGAGCAGATATTCCCATCTTGGTCCTAAGTACCAGATTGCAGAGTCAGGTTAATTAATGTTAGATGCCACAACAGACACACTCTGACATTTTAGTATTTTAACAATAAACGTTTATTTCTCATTTATACCAAGTCTGATGGGAAGCCTACTTTCATCTAGAATGTGTTCTCCAAGGTCCCTGCAGCAGGGGGAGAGAGAAATAGAAGAGGTATACTGGCTCTTAACTGCCTCAGCCCATAAGTGACACACATTATTTCTGCTCCTAGAAATATAAACATAGCCCCAACCAAACTATGAGGGAGGCCAGGAAGCGTAGGGAAGCAAATAGGATATTTCGTGAACACTGACTGTGCCACACGTAGCTTAACAGAAGTTGGCTTGAAAAATACCTCAGTGTTTTTAGTTAACTACAAATGTAACTTGTGCCACCTGTATATGTGTAATGTGGTTGCTAAGCATAAGGCAACTTTGGAAAGCACTGATAAAAATACGGTATTCAGAAAAACAACAACAATAACGAAAGAAGGAAGTAGTTTTCCAGTGTCATTCCATCAGGGTTAGATAACATTTGAAAAATTGTGTTCATTCTGGATATCATTTTTTAAGTATCATTAACAAACTGGTGTAGGTCCAGGGAAGGGTAACTTTGAAGATAGATTAGCCACAATAGGCTAGGATATGTTGCAGTAACGGATAAACCCTCAAATGTTAGTGGCTTAGGGTTTAAATGCACACACTGTGAGTTCAGAAAGACCAGGATTCAAATCCTGACTCTGCCCCTTGGGCAAGTTACATAATCTCACTCATGTCACACACTGACAGGTGTTTGACAGGTGGCCTTCTATGTGTTGACACAGGGATTCAAGCTTCTTCCATCTTACAGCTTTCTCATAAATTTCAAAGGTCTCCTTGGAGTTTTCCATTGGGTCCACTGCATTAAGCAGATCAATAAGTTAAAGTGAAAAGGAGGACCTCGTGAGACATGGCATGAAAGCAGCACACATGCCTTTTACTCTAACGTTATTGGCCAGAACCTAGTCACCTGACCCCACCCTGATGGCTAGGATATTCTTATAAGCCCAAGAAGAGGAAATGGGATCAGGAAGCATCTAGCTGGGTCTGCCACAGACGGTGATGGATCCAAAGTCATGTGGGATACAGTTGAAGGAACTAGACACAGTCAAACTGGAAAAATGTTAACTGTTCTCAAATATATGAAAGGAGGCATGTGATAGCTTCCTCAAATATTTAAAGTGCTATTGTGTGGAAGAAGGAATATGCTTATTCTGGATAGCTTCTGAAGGCAGAACCAGGAAGAAAGAATGATGTCATTCTGAGCCTAATTTTAATCTGTTTAGTATAAGAAAGAACTTGCTATCAATAGAGCTTTTCATCTCAGAATGGATTACTTTGTGAGTACTAATAAATAATAACTTTTAAGTGTTTCCTATGTGCTAACTTCTTAAATCATTTAGTTGTAACAGCTACTCCGAGGTAGTACTATTACTATCCATACTTTGCAGATGAGGAAATAATTCTTAAAGAGATTATGTAACTTGCCCAATGACATACAGATAGTAAGGGGCAGAGTCAGGATTTGAATCCTGATCTTTCTGAACTCACAGTGTGTGCATTTAAACCCTAAGCCACACTGCCCTTATGGAATTTTCTTATTTGTGTGGCTAACAGCTGAGCAGGGATATTTCAAAGAGGATTTCTTCGTCGTATCCGAATTAGACTGAGATGGAAGCTGTTCCATGATATAAATGTGTAAAGAAACATCTGGGAACATTGGGAGGCTCAGTTAAGTGACTAGTACTTTCTGTCAGAGGGTGCTGAGGAAAGCGGAGGAATCGCACAGGGCAGCGGAGTTAAGCAACATCCATTGCTGACCCAAATTTTGCCATGAGTGTGTGGTTGCCGTAAGTTTGAGGGATGAAAATGATCCATGGTGATACTTCCTGAGTGTGAGGGTTTGGCTACTACCAAAGCAAACCTTGATAGAGCCACTGCCAGGAATATTGCCGGGCTTTAGTTGGATGCTCAACATCTCCCCCTGCAGGGCTTGGAGTTGCAAATCCTCTATTGTGTTGGCTATAGTCATTTGTTTAGTTCACACTGTCACATAGATGCAGGCGCTGGCAGCCTTAGTAATTTTGTCAGGTAGCCATGGAGACGCTGTGCTGCTTGAGAAATTCATAGCCTACAAAGGGAGAATGGATTCTGAAAGCATTGGAAGTGCATCATAACTTCCTGTCTCTGGCTTGCATTTGTAAAAGTAGATGTGCAAAACAGATACAACTGGACTCAAGTGTCCAAACCAATTAAGAGACTCATTGGAGAGAACACAGTACTACTAGTCCTGCATCCTATAACAAGCAAGTTTTTAATCTTGATTCAAGTGGCTGTTCAGGAATTGCTGCATGCCAAGAATTCAACCTGAGAGAAAATGGACACTCTCTGGTTTGTAAAAATTTATACCCTGTCTAAAGTGGTTCAGAGGTCACCACAGACCACAACAGTTACAATATGTCATTTAAATGTAATGCAAAACAGAGTTCACCTAAAAGGAGGAAAAAGAGTAAATATATTTAGACCATAGAGTTGAACAGATTGCCATACTTGGACAAGAAAATTGCTATAAGATTTCCAGTAGCTAAAGCTGTAAGAGAAACACAGTTATATATTTTTCATTATCTGACAACAGGAAGCAAATAAATCCATCAGCAGATAGATTTTCCCCCCTGTAGGTAAATGAAATCACAAATGAATGGTATGGGTTCTTGTATATCATAAAAAGATTTACGGTGTGAACAGAATCTTAACTTTCGTATGAGATACTGAAATGAGCCCTCAGACGGCTCTTGAATCAGCCATCCATAAAGACAGTAGGCATAACTTTAAGTAACGATGAAGTAGTTTTTGTAATAGGTTCTGTTGACATGATGCAAAAAATTCTTTTCCCAGATTTTAAGTTAATAGAGGGATAGAACTGTGAAGCTCTATATCAAACGTTCTCAAGCTTTAGTGAATTACCTTGGAAACCTGATAAAAAGGTGGATTCTGAGGCCCCTTTTCCAGAACTTTGGATTCAGTAGGTCTGGAGAAGGGCCCAGAAATCTGCATTATTAACCCTCACCCCCCTCTGCAAGTGTCTGAGATGGAGGTGGTCTGTGGATCTGATTTTGAGAAACACAGATGGGATGACATAAGTGGACTGTGGGCAGGTGCTAGACCGAGACCTGTTTGCAATGGGAAGGACACTAGCTGGGGGCACTTCGCAGCCTCTGTGGAGTTGAGCTCCTCTGGAAAGGGAAGGGTTCAAGGTCTAATGTGGGCCAGGAACTGTGCTAAGTGCTTTGCATATACTGACTCATTTAAAGAGCCAAGGAGCCACAGGCTGTACTTCTCTTCACAACACATCAGATTAGGTATCTATTTGAAGTATCTCTCATGAATTACTTAGAGTAAAAAGCCTACTATATCTTTCTAGTTACAGAATTATGGGAGCATGTTGGTTATGTCCAGAGTCCCAGGAATGTGAAGTGTATCCTTAAGTGGCTCCATTTTTTTCTATTGCTCACAGTTATGAAACACAGAGCTTAAAGCCTGAGTCCCCATGAAAAGAATTCATGCTTTGAAGTTCTTTCTACATCTGAGAAATCTAAACATGCAAATGGTCATTATAAACTAACCCTGTAAGCCTGAGGGGAGGGTGGGGTTTGCACATAAGTGACAGGCAGAGAACTTGGGGACAAGATCAGAGAGGTCCTTCCACTTTCCCCATTGCTGTCCCCACCAGTTGTGCCAGTGTTGAAAACAAACAAAACAAGCAAGCAAAAACCCATCTGGTTTTTGGAGTCGAGTGGTTAGCTTTTGGGGCCTGTCGTTGGAGCACATCCCTATTCATGATGGGTGCAGGTCAGAGGGCATGGGTGGGAGAGGGAAAAAATCCATGACTGCTTCTTAGGTCTGATTCGAGGACACATCCTAACAATGGTGGTACAGCATGAAACTTTGAAGGGCCACATGAGAGATTTCCAAGCCATGGATCTTGTTTTTTTATTTTTTTAAAACTTTTGTTCTACTGGAGCACAGGACATCTATTTTGGGGCAAAGTTACAGAAAGTAAGAAAAAGCCCAGTCTTCTGGATTCAGGCCAATTGAAGATTGGACAATGGCAATCTATGTGTAATATTTCCCCCATACCAATTCGAAAAATTAAAAATCTTATCAGACATTTCTTTTGTTTTCACAACATGAAACAATGGGAACATTTTTTCCCTTCATTAAATGGCTGATTAAACAGCTGTTTCAACTCAATGCCCTTTATTTTGATGATTTGTTGTTTAACATTTGGCCCTGATAATATTACCAGTTCTAAGTGCTAAGAATATGTTTAAATCAACCAAAATATTTCAGTTATGCTTTATTTAAGGGACTTTTGTCCCCCTGCCTGTCTTTTAATCTCCTAAAAGCAGGTAGCCAAATTATTAGCTCATCTATTTTGGCAGAATAAAGCAATGAATGGTTTTAAAAGCTCGGAAAATGTAAAACTTCAGATAAATCATAACAACATTCAACTTATAATGCTGTTTGTGTACTTTCTATGGGATGCGCAGCCTCATCCTGTGGAAGGATTTCCTTCATGCAAATCCCCCAAGGCCTCTGACTTTCCTCTTCCTTTGGCGCTGCTTGTGTTTAAAAAATAATGCCAAGGGAAAGATAACCACCACAATTCTGTTGCTTTGCGGACACACACGCATTCTCATCCACTTTCTTTTCCCCCTTCCTTGTAAGTGATGAGATGAAGAACTGAGTTTAATTAAGCACATCATCAAAATTGCACAGTAAGTGGTCAGGAGTCTTTCAAACAGCACTAAAGAGGCTGAATTACCAGTGAGGAAAGCGCAGCTGGAGGCTAGATATTGCATCATCTGGCCTTCCTCTGCTGAACAAAGAAAATTATTTTGTGAAGTATGTACAGATGCTCTTATTTCAAGTGACATAATGCATTTGTTTCAGTGGAGGTTTCAATCTGCGACTTTGAAACTTTCCTTAGTATGGAAAACCCCATGACAACTCATCGTACCCCAGGGTATATTTGAAAGAAAACAATTGAATCTTAAAGCCAAACTAGCAATTTGGATAAACTTGGAGGATGATTTTTCGGGGATGTTTCCATTTTATATTACAACACAGAGGTTCTACATTTATGTCAAAAGAGAAGAACTAGAAAAAGGGTTTCTTTAGGCCATGAAACTAGTTACGCTTTGTGATTTTAAATCTGCATTTGTAGCGGCCGCTTTTCCCTCCGGAGCTCAGTAGCGAAGGAATAATTACTAGGAACACATAGCGCTTAGAGAGAAAGAGAGAGGCCAAAGTCTGAAAGAGAAAACGGCCGCCTCAGCTAACTTCCTCCCCATATTTATTTCCAAGAACACCTGCAGAAGGACAGGGCCGTTTGCTAATTTCTTTAACAACTTCTATACAGGTCAGCTGTTTTCAGCTGACCTTTGCACACAGCAAACAAGCAGCTTCGGGCAGGCGTTTTCACCTGTCCCCTCATTCGCCCAGCTTTCCATTCATCCATCCATTCTTCCAGGCCCAGTCCCCACAGTATTGACCACTACAGTTCAAGTATTCAAACTGATATTCTCAGAAATTAAGAATTTTTCAGAAAAGCAAGCATCAATATAGGCTTCAAAAATCAAAGCAATTGTTATCATTTGTTTATGATTACCAGGTTAAAGCTTCTTTCAAAAATCCTGTGTGGAGCAACAAAGATGATAAAAATCCAAATATTTCCTCATTTATTCTAAAGATTAGCAGTAAAGATATTGCTGGATATTTTATGACCATGAATTAATTGCTCCCCAGATTTAATAACGGAAAAGAGGAGGTTCTTCATGAGCCAGTTAAAATCATGGGTGTGATTCACTCCGCTCCATCAGGTAGGAAAGTAGCTTGTGGAAATGAGGAACATGCAAACTGTTTAAGCAGGCTGAGAAACTGGAAAAGTGGAAGAGGGGAAGGTTGTTTGGACTGAAGTAACTCATATCTTTCTGATTCAGAATCTTGGGGGAATATCTCTTTGTATCTCTTGCCCTTTTCTTGACAGACCAAAATAAACAGGAATACCAGGAAGAGTTTGTTCAGATTCTTTATTTTAGTTCCAGTTCCCCAGTTTCTCAGAATTAGAGACCAACAATATTCCCTCCATACGATGATTCATCTCTCCAGCTTCATTTCTTAACTAGAGTAAGTGCTCGATAAAGTACATGTTGTGTTGGAGTTCAGTTGACTCAATGAATCAACCAGAATTTATTTATTACCTAAATCATAAAATGTCCTGTGCTAGGTACTATTGCAGGGGGTCATATGAGAAGTGTATGATCTTTCTAATAAGAAGCCTGGAGTTTTACATTCTTCAGTAGGGTCCTTCTGCTCTAGCCAAGTCGATTCACCTGCTGTTTATACCCAGCCCTTAAATCCCTCCCTCCGGAAAGCTGCTTAACCTTTCCACCAGGAATACCTTCTCCATACCACTCTGGCAGTGCTCATCCTTCAAGCACAGCTGTAAATTTGGTTCTTTTAAAAAGCCTTTACAGGGGAAACTCACCCACTTTGATGTTGCTGTGTCACCTCTGCAATTATGTGTGATAGTTCCCACTTTGTATTTTCTGATGAACTCTTTGAATATGGGACCACAATTAATTCATATCTGTGTGCCTTGTGCCTGAAAAAACCCATTTTAAAAGTCCATAAAAATGATAAATACATACCTTTATTTACTTTCAATGAAAGGATTGATCTAAAAAGCTAGCCTGCCATTATTGGAATTAGAAGCATGAATCTCTTTTAAGAACGTTATGTGCCCTTGTTTCCTTATCACTTTTCCCACATAATAGTATCTTTAGCTTGAGGAGATAATGAAAAGAAGCCTCTAAGCATTTGGTAATATTGCTTTAAAAATGTGTTTTCTTGGCCAGGCCCGGTGGCTCACACCTGTAATCCTAGCACTCTGGGAGGCCCAGGCAGGTGGATC
Source organism: Avahi laniger (assembly GCA_963575035.1). Lineage (NCBI taxonomy): Eukaryota > Metazoa > Chordata > Mammalia > Primates > Indriidae > Avahi > Avahi laniger. Next base: position 7,291 of record CAUYSK010097876.1, on the reverse strand, counting down.
GCTCAAGGTCAGGAGTTTGAGACCAGCCTGAGCAAAAGTGAGACCCTGTCTCTACTAAAAATAGAAAGAAATTAATTGGACAACTAAAAATATATAGAAAAAATTAGCCGGGCATGGTGGCGCATGCCTGTAGTCCCAGCTACTCGGGAGGCTGAGGCAGTAAGATCACTTGAGCCCAGGAATTTGAGGTTGCTGTGAGCTAGGATGATGCAACGGCACTCACTCTAGCCCGGGCAACACAGTGAGACTCTGTCTCAAAAAAAAAAAAAAAAAGAAAAAAAGAAACAATTAACAGTGTGCCAAAATTTTGTAGAAAAAGCAAATGCGATTCCTGGAATATTATTTTATTGATCAACAAAAAAATAAATTTTATTTATGGTTGTATCACCTTTTATTCATTCTGGATCCTTATTTATTTAACATAGACTTCATAATAATGATCCTTGCAATTCATGGCTATTATAGGGCATATTACTTTAGCTTGTACAGTTACTATAGCAACCCATGTTCTATTCTGCATCATCTGAAAATATTTTAGGGGTAGAAGGGAGGGTTTATAAAGAGATTTAGTAGCTGCCACAAATTTTAAAATGCAGAAATTATTAAGTAACTCAATTAAACTTAAAGATCACAGTTCTGTTTACTCACATGAGCTAAGAGACTGATGACGTGGTATTGATTTAATTTCAACGTAATTAAACTTTTGTATACATAATTCACATACAAAACATTAATTTATAGGTTCTAAAGCTTTATTTTTGTGAAACATAATATCAATACTATTGTTTGGATGACATAATGGAATCAGTATGTTACTTTATGAAAATTCTCAAAAAAAAAACCAAAAAACAAAAACATTTTTTGACACATGTTAACCTAAAAAGTCATATAAAACTTCTTGCGTACTTGGGATCAACTTTGCAGAATTGAGCACTACAAATCAAAAGCAATCTGAGGTTACCCACAAACACAGACAAACACACATATACACACACGCACACACAATTGCTCAGTTTAGGATGTCATACTTAAAGTCTTTCTTAATCCTTCATAATTTGTTGGGTCCCTTTAAGAATCCTATAGGCTCTCTCCATTTCAGAAAAGTTATATACACTCATATATTAGTTCAAACCTAACACTGGCCCTCTCCTAGGGAGGATGGAACCTAGCTCAATAAACTTTCCCTTGAAAAAATGATTATTTTCCCCCTGCTCCTCACCCAAGGAGCATAAGGTATGGTCAAGTTTTCTTTTAAGGGTTCTAAACTAAATTCTTTTAATGTTTCTGCTGTTGTAAGTCAGTTTAAGACATCAAATCACTCATTATTCTTGGATCCTTATTCCTGAAAGGACTGGCTAAAGGCTATCTCATTCATGTCATAGAAACATATTTTTAAAATACATAAAAAGATACATATTTCAAAATATCTTTTTCTCATACTCAATACAAACTTCAAACACACAGTTGTATAGGTAGATAGGAACTTCTTGCCTGCTAATAATAGTAAGAGTAAGAGCTATTATTTATTATTAATAATAACAAATTTTTGAGTAGTTAAAATAGGATTGTTCTTCACCTTTAAGCAATTCTAATTCAATACTTTCTCCCCTTTAATGACTGACTGTATTGTTAAGAACAAAAAGAGCCATAATAGACCCCAAAAAATCCAGTAACTCTTCTGTTCGTGGCAGTGAGACACTGGTAGCACAGTAAGCCCTGGTACTTACTGTGCTTCTTACTGTGTGGCCATGGACATGTTGAAGCTCCCCAGGGACGTTTCCTTGTCTATAGAATAAGCATAACACTACCTACTTTACGGAGGCCTTGTGAAGTTTAAATTACATCCTTCATGATCTGACTTCAACATCGAGCCTCTTTCTCAACATGTATCTTGTGTGCTGGTCACACCAAAGTCCTTGAGGTTCTTTTAAGGTGTTAAACCTTCATTCTTCCCCTTTTCTTTGAATGCCTTCTTCCTCTGTTACCTGGATAATAAGTACTAATTCACCAAGACTTGAGGGACCCTTCCTCTGACCATGTTTAAATTGAATGAGCCCATTCTCTAGGTTCCAAGATCAACCTAGGCAAATCTTTACCCTCATATTTACTTGTTTATTGGCCAACTCCCTGACCATACTCTACATTGCTTGAGTCCCTAAACTATGCTTTCCATCACTTCCATCTCATGTGCACCTAGCACATGCCTAACCCATGGTAGAAGAAAAATGAATGAATGATTAAACGAATGCACGATATATGCAAAAGCATTGGGCTTAGTTGTCTGTGATATAGTAGGAATTAATTTAGGTTAGCTGAATCCGAAATTTAAACCCTTAGAAACAATGAGTCCACTGCTCACCATATCACCACTACATTTGTGTGATTTAAATTTCAGAACAATAACTGATAGTGGTCCTGAGATATGTTTTATAAAGAAAATGAAAAACATAATCAAATGAATCCCACATATGGTCAGCACACTCTGTTAAGAGTATTTTATCTTGTTTTTATTAAGTTAGCATCAAGGTCTTTCAGCTTACAAATCCCATGAAATAGGCAAACTGACATATGAGACTTCAATATACCACAAAGCTAAATTGTAAGCATGCTTTTCTCAAGTTTCAGCTTTGTCATTGAATTCAATTGCTTAGCAGTAGTATTTGAAGGGCTATATACACTTCCTGCTGTTGGTCAGCTTGATTCTTTATTATCATAAAACAATTATGTTGTCATGGCCAGAAAGTATATATTATGCTTAAAATAACAGTAAAGGCATAAAAAGAAAATTGATTCTAAATAGTCATTCTCTGTAGCTAAAAATTACAGAACTACTCCCAACATACTGTATGTTATAATTAGAATTGTTCAAAAAGAACAAAAAATAGCAACAAAACAAGAAACAAATAAACCTTAAGAGTGAATCACAGTACTCCCAGGTATAAACAAATGCATCATGAAGTTCTTGAGTTAGGGACAAAGAGGAAGACTGCAGGCAGATGATTACATGGGCAGCAAAATGCAGAAAGAATTTAAAGGCAAAAAATTGGAGTCCGGTGAGCAATTAGGTTAAAAATCTCCAGACACGGGTGCTCTGGGCCTTGTGGTCCACATTGGGGCTGAATGAGTTGCGTTTATACTGCCACACTTCTGGCTCTCAGAAAACTCAACTTTTCATGTACTTTTGAACACAGAATGAATATATTAGCTAATACTTTCTGTGTTGGATGTAAAGTTTATATTCTACTACTCATTTATTTTACTTTTTGTCATTGACAGTATTTTCCTTATAGGCTTTCTTCTTACAGATGGAAAAACAAACAAAAAAATCCTTTAACTTCACAATTAAAAGGAAAGCTTTCTTCTTCCCACTCCTTCTTCCCAAGATGGAGTTTTCTGAGTTAAGAGGGGCATCTGGTTCCTACATCCTCCTCTGGGTTCTCGCTGGCTTCTGCTGAGATTCCTGCCATCTGCCCAGTCCACGGGGAATCCTCTGCTGGTGACAGTGATTTGTCTGCCCTGGTTATTTATGATGCCAGACTGGCACCCCCTGCAGATGACCATGGAATTGCCACTGTGCCTGGTGATGAGATCTCTGTATTCTGCACCCTGCAGTACCTGCTCCTTGGTCCACTGGTCCTCTCAGAATGGGCGCAGTGGAGAGGCCTGGGGAGGAAGAAGCCTCCGCTGCTGTCTCTGCAGTAAAATGTCTGCCAGGCACCCTAGGCCTCCTGATTAGCCACTGGTCCCTCTGCCACTCCAATGTCATGTTGGACATTTCACTGTACAGAGGGCCTGAAACCTCCCTCCATTGAAAGTTTGGTTTTGGACAAATCTATTAATATTTTATTTCTCCCATCCCAGCTTCAAGGTTCCGCTTACGGTGGCAGAATGGGGAAGTAAATGTATTCTGTCAGCTTTCTCGATCTTCTTCTCTTTCAGGGATTCTCTCCAGTACTGGGGAGATTTGCTCCCTCCTATGCTGTGGGAATTTCCCATGTGTCTGACCTGTGCTCTTCTCTGCTCTGTTCTGCGCTATGATACGCACCCCAAATTCTGGTTTATGAGAAAATCGTGATACACCCTCTCTCTTTTTCTATCTCAAAAAAGCATGACTTTTTCAAACAAAAAGGCACTTTCTTTAAGATTACTATCTTGCTATAGATGTTCCAAATTTTATTTGAAAGTTCAAAGCCAAATGATGACTCTTTTATTTGTTCTCAGCTGGGTCTATCCTCTGCAAGAAGCAATGGATGCTGTTGATTTAATGAGTTGCAAGAATCGAAGAACAAGTAGGAACTTGAAATTGCCAGAAATCTGGACATGTTATTTTAATATCTCTAGAATAGTATCTTCAACGTGCATCTCAAGTCCAGATACACAGTTCAGAAGAATTCATTTTCATGACTTTATATTTTACTTGAGCCATTCTTAAGGGTTTCAATATGATTAACAAATTAGCCTTTTGAGCATGAACTTTTTCATTGCTTCTGAGAAAAAAGAACAGAAGTAAAGATCACAGAGCCTTTTTCACTAAACAAAAGAATGCAAAGAAAATTAAATATCTAGGAATATATTTAACAAAAGATATGAGAGACATATACAGGGAGAATTACGAAACACTAAGAAAAGAAATTGCAGAAGACATAAACAGATGGAAAAACCTACCTTGCTAATGGATAGGTAGAATCAATATTGTTAAAATGTCCATACTACCTAAAGTGATCTACAGAATTAATGCAATCTCTATCAAAGTTCCATCATCATTCTTTACAACTAGAAAAAATAATTCTAAGTTTTGTATGCAACCAGAAAAGACTTCGTATAGCCAAAGCAATCTTAAGTAAAAAGAACAAACTGGGAGCTATCAGTCTACCAGACTTCAAGCTGTACTACAAGGCTATAGTAACTAAAACAGCATGGTACTGGCACGAGAACAGAGACATAGACCTCTGGAATGGGACTGAGAATTCAGAGATGAAACAATCTGCGTATGGTAATCTAATCTTTGACAAAGCTGACAAAAATATACACTGGGGAAAAGAATCTCTATTCAATAAATGGTGCTGGGAAAACTGGATAGTTACATGTAGAAGAATGAAACTGGATCCCCACCTCTCATCTCTCACAAAAATCAATTCAAGATGGATATCAGACTTAAACCTAAGGCATGAAACCTTAAGAATTCTAAAAGAAGATGTTGGGAAGACCCTTTCAAACATCTGCCTAGGCAAGGAATTCCTGAAGAAGACCCCCGAAGCAATCACTGCAGCAACAAAAATAAATAAATGGGATCTGATCAAATTAAAAAGCTTTTGCATGGCCAAGGAAGCTATCATTAGAGCAAATAGACAGCCTACAGAATGGGAGAAAATATTTTCTCTCTATACATCTGACAGAGGGCTGATAACAAGAATCTATCTAGAACTCAAAAAAATCAACAAGAAAAAATAAAACAACCCCATCAACAAATGGGCAAAGGAAATGAACAGAAACTTTTCAAAAGAAGACAGAATAATGGCCAGCAAACATATAAAAAAATGCTCAACATCTCTAATCATTAGAGAAATGCCAAATGCAAATCAAAACCACAATGAGATATCACCTAACCCTAATGAGATTGGCCTCTATCAAAAAATCCCAAAACAACAAGTGCTGGCCAGGATGTGGAGAGGCAGGAACACTCTTACACTGCTGGTGGGACTGCAAATTAGTGCAACCTCTGTGGAAAAGAATTTGGAGATTCCTCAAAGAGCTAAATATAGAAATACCATTCGATCTAGCAATAGCACTATTAGGCATCTATCCAAAAGAGCAAAAACCATTCTATGATAAAGACATCTGCACCTGAATGTTTATGGCAGCACAATTCACTATTGCAAGGATGCGGAAACAACCCAAGTGCCCGCCAATTAATGAATGGATTATTAAAATGTGTTATATGTATACAGTGGAATATTACTCAGTCATAAGAAATGACAGTGATCTAGCACCTCTTATGCTTTTCTGGATTAAACTTAAGCCCATTATCCAAAGTGAGGTACCGCAAGATCGGAAGAATGGACTTCACTTGTACTCGCCATTGAATTGGTACTAACTGTTGAACACTAGGGTGTTCACATGGCAGAAATACTCTCCAGGGTTTAGGGGAATGGGGGAGTAAACCCCCAACTAAAGGACACAGGGAGCATTGTAGGGGGGAAGGGCATGCCCCTAACCCTTTCTTGGGTGAGGCAAAGACATAAAGTGTAACCTTAATGTTTGTACCCTCGTAATACCCTGAAATGAAAATAAAATAAAAACAATGTAGACTGGCAAAAATAGTGGAGTAGGGAATTCTGGGGGATCATCTCTCCCCAGAAACACAAACAAATCTAGTCAATACTGTCAAAATCAATCATATCAGAACTCTAAGTGACAGTTAAAGGTTGAATTCCCTTTTTCTGCCAGTTTCTTATGCTTTCATTATTATCATTATTGATATTATATGTTACATTTTCTTTTTTCTTTCTGAATAAATAAAACAAATTTTCTTTACAAAATTCAAATGATAAAGTATATAATGTAAATTATGTGCCCCTTCAACTCCTGATTCCACCTGGTTCTCTGCAGAATAAAACTGAATTCTTAATTTGCTCATTCTTAAAATTGTTTATAATCCCAAAGTTGAAAAATGATGCCATATAACTTTACCTATGTGATAATGATAGTGAAGAATAATACCAAAGCTGATCATGAAAAGTTTGGAGTTTAGATAGTACTCATAAGAAAAAAGTCTAATGCTAATTAAAATTATCAAATCAGGAGGCCTAGAGTATGGACATGGTGCTTGGTGGTCCTAATCCACAAATAAATGGTTTATCATTAGGAATCTTTTGACTGAATGTTACAAAAAATAAAATCTCATGACAATTTAAAGAAAAAAGAAAATATATTTCCTTACATAACACAAAATTCCAAAGTAAAGTGGATCCAGAAAGCTTGGCTCATAATCCAATTATGTCATTAAGACTCAAGTTTTTTCCATCTTTTTATTCTGTCATCTTCAATGCATCAGCTTTTGTCCCTTGGCTAGCTCCCTTCATAGTTTCTGGATGATATCAAAAGATAAGTCTTAAGCATTGTAGCTATTTCATCCTTTGGGTCTCTGTAAGATTTTTTTTTTTTTTTTTATTTCAGCATAATATGAGGGTACAGATGTTTAGGTTACGTGTGTTGCCCTTGCCCCCCCTCCCCCCCTCAGTCCAGGTTTCAAATATGTCCATCCCATTGCGTGGTGCACATTGCACTCTTT
>CAUYSK010097869.1:0-31377 GCA_963575035.1 Avahi laniger | reverse complement strand
AGTTCCGCCATGTCATCGCCTGGCAGCAGGGAGAGTATGGGGAGTTTGTCATCAAGGATCCAGATGAGGTGGCCCGCCTCTGGGGCCGCAGGAAATGCAAACCACAGATGAATTATGACAAGCTGAGCCGGGCCCTCAGGTAAAGGAACGTATTCCCAAATCTGTGGTGTTAATAGATTGGGAGGAGACTAAGCAGTTTAGTGAATGTTAGATAAAAAGGGTATCAGGTGATAAAAGACTACACTATCTTAGTGAATAATGTGTGGCTTTAAAGTGGGAGTAGAAGAGCTGTTGAATCTGAGTAGCACAGGCACAGGAGGAGAAAAGGCATATCTTTGGCTATATGTAGGAGGGAATTCCAATGTGGCTGGCGCTGGATCCTGACAGACAGCCGATTTTGCTCTGTAGTGGGCGAGAGTGTATGGTGAAACATGGATTAGAGCTCATTTATAATCCAGAGGATTAGTTTAGACTTCTCTATTGGGAATCTATTAGAATTTCTTTTCTTTGGGCTCTCCTGGAAGAAACTAGGAAAGCGTGAAGCAAGCTCACAGGGGGAGGGCTCACTGAATGGCACTGACCTATCTATTCAGGAACTATATCTGCGAGCTCAGTTGTCAGTCCATAGGTTGCTCCAACATGTCTAAAGATTGATGACTGCAAGTTTTCTCAGGTTCTCTTTTCCCCTTGTCAGTCTTTAAATTTCATAACCCTTTATAAAGCCCTCAAGGTGCCAGAAGGCAGTTTATGACCTGTGCTACTGAATAGATACAAGGCTAAAGGTCTCAGGTACAGTGAAGTTTTCCTGCCTTTCTTCACACTTAGTGATCCTGAATGTAAAATTTGTACAGTAGTTTTGCTGGAGCCTCTCATAGTCCTTTGACTCTTTGAAAAGGAAGGAGGCCACACTGGCTGCTGTTTTCCAGATCAGTGTATGCCATTGTTTGACCTGCCACCATAAAACAGTTCTACATTCCTTTGTGTATGCCTCCGGAGGAACCACATCAGGGCTCCCAAGAGATTTGTCTGCTCCTGCCTAGGCAAGACAGAAAAGAGAAAGTAGGCAGTGACATATAGTGGAACAAGAAGGAAATGAACTATAGAATTGAAATTGTAGAGAGATGGAGAAGAAAGGTGATCGGGGTTGGAATAGGTGTTCAGAATCTTAAAGTGAGGTTGTTTTTGTAAAGCTCTAGCCAAAGACTAGAGCTTAGTTGAAAATTGAATGAGAAATGTAAGCTGTTAGATCTCCCAGCTCTAACCTGAGGGCCAGGCTGCAAAAGAATGGTAGTGATGTTTGTAAGTAATACTTAGAGCAAGAATTGTTGGTCTTAGTGGTTACCTAAGTATATGAAGAGCTGTCAATAGCTACAGGATAAATTGACATGTATTCCTTTTTTTTTTTTTTTTCACAGATACTATTACAACAAGAGGATCCTGCATAAAACAAAAGGGAAAAGGTTTACTTATAAATTTAACTTCAACAAGCTGGTGATGCCCAACTACCCATTCATCAACATTCGGTCAAGTGGTAAGATGCAAACTCTCTTGGTGGGGAATGAATTTTGAGTTGAAAAAGGATTTTTAAAACCCAAATCTAAGACATGGCTTGTTTAAGGAGATTTTAGAAACACTAAAGTAATATGATCCCTTAGATTGCCTCAGTGTTCTTATTGAAGTCTTCTCATTCATCTGTAAAGAGTACTAGGCTATGCAGGATCAAGATAGATTCGTTTGGTTTATTTATTTGGTTCCTTTTTCTGAGTATTATTTGTAATCTCCTAGATATTATCACACTATCCTGTTTAGGAATGATATTTCATAGATTTGTGTTAATCTTTAAGTTCAGGACTCAGTTTTAACACCCTGCCCGATGGCTCTTTCATAGATGGGAACCTGTTTCTACAAACACTTCCGATTTTCTATGAAACTACCAGGCTCTCCCTTATCAAGTGAATATCATCAAAACCACAGCATCCTTGATCAGAGAAGGGGAGGTTTACATGTTTGCACTGAGAAGCAGTATCTTTGATCTGCACCAGCAAATCCTCAGAGAACAAGACTCTGGGGTTACTTGACCTTCTCTCCTTTTAAGTGCAACAGGGCTTCCCCTCTTGGCTCTCAGCTTTATAGCTTTCCATCACAGCTCCTCATAGAAGTTTGATGCTTCTCTCTTGATGCAGAAGGCAAACTCTTAAAAGGTTTTGTTGCTGTTATGTGTGGTTTTTGTTTGTGGGGATTTTTTAGATGGAAATCATACCCCTACCCAAAAAAATAAAGACCTTCTTCATCCTTGGGATATATGTTCCAAGACCCCCACTGGATTCTCAAACCACAGATAGTACCTTACCCCATATATACTATGTTTTTTTCCTATACATACGTACCTGTGATAAAGTTTAATTTATAATTAGGCACAGTGAGATTAACAATAACTAATAATAAAATAGAACAGTTATAGCAATATACCATAATAAAAGTTATGTGAATGTGGTCTCTTTCTTTCTCAAAATATCTTATTTTACTGTGCTTACCTATTTTCAGACCTCTGAGGGTAACTAAAACAGTGGAAAACAAAACCAACACCTCAAATAAGGGAAGACTACTGTAGTTTGTATTTAACTATTTTCTGACCAGTCCATGGGTACTCTCTCTTATGTTAAGGCAAAGAGAGCTGATCGCAATTCTGCACTAATACAACTTCTCAGAGAAAAGTGGATGAAACCTGAAAAATTAGAGCGGGGGTGTGGCTGAGAGAATATAATGTTGAGATCCATTGCAGATATGTAATTACCGCACACAACAAGTTAGGGCAGTTTTAGCTTGACTGTGCTATCATTACAGTTCCATCTCTCTTTTTGTAACCACTCCCTCCTGTCCCTGGGGCATGCATTTAAAAAAAAAAAAGTGGTATTGGAATGCATCTCTCTAATTACAACCTGTTTTCTTTCCTTGTGCCTGAGGGAGAGGCGTTAGGAAATCAAACCTGTTCTAGCCACTGGAATCTTGTTTCCTCTATTTCTCACCCTTGCTCCTTCCCTGTGTACATTTCTTTTAGGCATACTTTTTGGTTGCTCACATCCCCTAGACACAACTCTAAAGAACTGGAGTCATTAGTTTATAGAGAACTTTTACCCAAATAGGCCAAACGTTGTTTAAGGTTAACTTTATGATGACAAAGGAATGTAACATTTATTGAACATGTACTTAATGGAGGTACTTTTGCTTAGTGGTTTTGTGAATTATCTCATTCAACCCTTCTAGCCCATAAAATGTATGTCTTGATATACACATTTTACAAATGATAAAATTAAAGATGAGGGCCAGGCGCAGTGGCTCATACCTATAATCCACTCTGGGAGGCCAAGGCAGGAGAATCCCTTGAGGTCAGGAGTTTGAGACCAGCCTGAGCAAGAGTGAGACCCTGTCTCTACTAAAAATAGAAAAATTAGGCGTTGTGGTACGTGCCTGTAGTCCCAGCTACTCGGGAGGCTGAGGCAGGGAGATCGCTTGAGCCCAGGAGTTTGAGGTTGCTGTAAGCTAGGCTAACACCGTGGCACTCTAGCCTGGGCAACAAAGTGAGACTCTTCCCAAAAAAAAAAAAAAAATTAAGGATGAGGACAACAAAGTTAAAGACGGATTAGGGTGGGTTAACTAGTTATCTGTTGAACAGTTTCTTAGGAGACAATTCCTGAGAGATTGAGATATTGAAATCCAGCTCTTATTTAATAGATCATACATTTCTCTTCTAGATTGGGATTCATTCATTTGTTCAACAGATAATGTGTTAAGCTCTAAAGACAAAAAAAAAAAGATTGTGGGGAGTTCTTTCCTTCAAAGAACTTATGGCTTAGCTAGAGAGGTAAGATATACTAGGTTTGATACAATGTGAAGTGTGATAAATAAGAAGTATGTGGATTTAGATCCTGGAGGCCAAAGATGTTTCTACAAGAGGTGGGGTGGTAGCGTTGGGCTATTCTGGTCTGTGTGTTTTTTAAAATAAGGCAATACATGGTTAATTATCACATAACCAAATAATAAGGAGGTTTATAGAGTAAAAAGGTAAATATTTTTTTTCCCCATTCCCCGTAATCCTACTACTGTTAACAATTTAGGGTACTTAACGTTTAGGTAGTATTGAAAGTACTTCTGTATACAGTATTTCATTTTTATCATTAAAAACATCCTATAAAATACACTAAATATATTTTAATATTTCCTTGTATTTGCATAGAAACACTGGGAAGATACAAAAGATACCACTAAAAGCGGTTACCTGTTAAGGGATGAGGGCAGGACAGATCAGATCAAGGGTGGACTTGGCATCTCAGTCTGTGCCTCCCTACTGCCACCCACCCCTACCCTGGTTTCTTACTTTTGTTTTGGAAAACTTCAAACCTACAGAAAAACTGGGAGAAAAAACCTAGTGAACACCCGTATATCCTTTATCTAGATTCACTAATGGTTAATATTGTTGCCACATTTGCTTTATCTCTTTCTATTTATATGTACTTTTTAAATCTTTTGAGATTAAGTTGCAGACATCATGACACCCTGTGTACTTCAGCTTGTATTTCCCAGGAACAAGGACATTCTCCTCCATAACCACAGTAACATTATCACACCCAAGAAGTTTAGCACACAATAGTGTAATACTATTATTTAACGTATGATCCATATTTGAATGATACATGTCTTTTTAAGTTTTGATTTTGAACCATGATTATTATCAAATAAAAAAAAATTTTTTTTTTTAACAACCACATGCCATTTGCTATGTACCAGTACTATTCTAAGGGCTTTATAAATGTTAACTCTTTTACTCCTCATAACGTTAGGATTGGTCCTATTCTTACCTATTTTTACAGATAAGGAAACTGGGGCACAGAGAGGTAAGTTGTCCAGAGGCACACAACTAATGAGTGATATGACCAGGATTTGAACCTAGGCAAAGACCTTATTATTTTCATTTTGCCAGAAGGGGTCAAAAATTCCAGTTTGTTACTTGTACTAGGCTACAAGGTAGAACGTGCCAGAACTGAGATTCAGACCCAGATTTTCCAACCCTACTACTCAAATTTCATGGTAGCAATCATCTTCCAAAGCAATTCGTGCTTTCTTTCTTTTTTTTTTTTTTTTTTGAAACAGTCTCACTTTGTTGCCTAGAGTGAGTGCCATGGCATCACCCTAGCTCACAGCAACCTCAAACTCCAGGGCTCAAGTGATCTCCTGCCTCAGCCTCCCAAGTAGCTGGGACTACAGGCATGAGCCACCACCCCCGGCTAATTTTTTTATTTCTATTTTTAGTTGACTGGCTAATTTTTTTCCTATTTGTTTAGTAGAGACTGGGTCTTGCTCTCGTCAGGGTGGTCTCGAACTCCTGACCTCAAGCAATCCTCCTGCCTCGGCCTCCCATAGTGCTAGGATTACAGACGTGAGATACTGCGCCCAGCCTCATACTTTCTTTTTTTAACCACAAACTTTTCTTTTTAAACAAAATCTTAAATTTGCTATCTTCATATATAAAAGTAAGGCTACTCTAGTTAGTCAGAGGTATGGGGCCAAAATGCTACCTTGCCACCAGTGCTCCTAGTCTCACCTTCCTTTGCTCCAACTAAATGCATTTGGAAAATGCTACTAATAATTATGTCTCCTTATAGATATACAGTATACCTTAGCATGTGTAAAGACTGTAATATCCCCTAGTTGTTTCTTACCCATTTATTTATTTTGATTGATTCAATCGAGCATTTCTGAATTGCTTAAGAAACAGGACTTTTCTCTTCCCCTGCACATTATACTTAAACTTATTCTGTCCTTCAGAATACACAGAAGTGGTTTTTTGCTTTTGAGTAGATGGGCTCTTAAGAAAAAGTTAAGATCTAAAAGAATAAAAGAGGGTGGAATTTTAGCTACTGTAATAAGCCAGTAGAAGAGATACTTTTGGCCTGGGATCCTCTTGGCTCTACTCAAATCATTCGCAAGGTCATCCATCTGTTTTTCCTAATTGTAAGATTAAATCAGTGGCTTCAAAAGAAAAAAAAGTCCTGCAGAGCAATTTTCTATGGAACATCAGTTTCGGAAGTGCTGCTCTGGCACGATGTTACTCAGTCACATGTACCTAGAAAGCTACAATCTTGCACATACCAGTAGACTACAGAATCGTATCTGAGGGTGACTGTGTTATACCAAGGATAGAAGATGAGAGCTGATTGAGACCAATTTCTAACCACACTGTATCCTATGCACCTTTTTTATTTCCTCTTTTAGATCATCATACTTTCTTATTTTGGTTTTTCCTGTTCTTCTCTGTTTTTTCTTCTCCCTTCTCATCTCTGCCTTAGAGCATAAAGAGCCCTCTTGACATCGTATCATCATCATACATGCTACTGACACCTCCCAGGAAACTCACAGGGTCCCCGAGGCCTCAGATGAAATACCTTTCCCATGCCTTATTTATCAGAAGGACCTTCAGGGGAAGTTGAGAACTTGCGAGCCTGTAAAGTTGATGTGGTTAGCACAGTGAATGAAAATAAGAAAAGACTATTTACAAAACTGAAAATTGAGACAGGTGATAGGTACATAGTATTTAAAATTGCAGAGGAGAAGGCACTTGTACCATTCATTCATTCAACAATATTTATTGAACACCTACTAACTGTTAAGCTCTGAACTGCTGGGAATACCGTTGTGAATAATAGGAAGTCCCTGCCTTGTGAAGTTTATGTTTTAGAATATAGATAAGCAAGGAAATGATATTTCAGACAGTAAGGAATATTGTCAAGAAAATAAAGTTAGAGGCTAGAGAAAGATGGCAGCTAAATTGAGTTGAAGCAGCTGAGCAGCAGTTACTAGGGAAATGGGGAACTGTGGGATTTAGTCCAGTTGGAATGTTTGTTTCCTGTTGATACTAAACACTTTGTACTTTAGCATAAGTAAAAGTAGTGATAATAAATGACCAGACCTCTAATGTAGTCTTTTGTCTTTTCCACCATCACAGGTGTGGTTCCTCAGAGTGCGCCACCAGTGCCAACAGCCTCTTCCCGGTTCCATTTCCCACCTCTGGACACCCATTCTCCAACCAGTGATATGCAGCCGGGGCGGTTCTCTGCTAGTTCCCTAACTGCTAGCCAGGAGTCCAGTAATGGCACCGATAGGAAGGCGGAGCTTTCAGAGCTAGAGGATGGCTCAGCCGCTGACTGGCACCGGGGTATGGATCACATATCCTCCCGGAACGCTGTCAGTGGCGGAGGGCTTGGCCATCAGAAACGCAAGCCTGACATAATGCTTCCTCTGTTCACTAGGCCGGGGATGTACCCTGACCCCCACAGTCCCTTCGCTGTCTCTCCAATCCCTGGCCGTGGAGGTGTCCTTAATGTCCCCATTTCGCCAGCCCTCTCCCTGACGCCCACCATCTTCTCCTATAGCCCATCGCCAGGCCTGAGCCCCTTCACCAGCAGCAGTTGCTTCTCCTTCAACCCCGAGGAAATGAAACACTACCTTCACTCTCAAGCCTGTTCTGTGTTCAACTACCATCTGAGTCCTCGGACTTTTCCCCGTTACCCAGGGCTCATGGTTCCGCCACTTCAGTGCCAAATGCATCCTGAGGAGTCAGCTCAGTTTTCTATCAAGCTGCAGCCCCCACCGGTTGGGCGGAAGAACCGGGAGAGGGTCGAGAGCAATGAGGAATCAGCACCTGTTGCCGCACCTACCATGGCTCCTGTCCCTCCAAGAATTAAAGTGGAGCCTGCCTCTGAAAAGGATCCTGAGAGCCTCAGGCAGTCGGCACGAGAGAAGGAGGAGCACGCTCAAGAAGAGGGCACTGTGCCGAGCAGGACCATAGAAGAAGGAAAAGGCACCATCTTTGCCCGCCCCACTGCACCGCCCGTCTGGCCGCCTGTGCCCATTAGCAGCCCAAGTGAAGAACCCCTCGAGGTGACTGAAGACAGCGAGGACAGGTCTGGCAAAGAGCCCAGTGCACCTGAGAAGAAGGAAGATGCCCTGATGCCCCCCAAGCTTAGGTTGAAGCGGCGCTGGAATGATGACCCTGAGGCCCGAGAGCTGAGCAAGAATGGCAAGTTCCTCTGGAATGGGTCAGGACCCCGGGGCTTGGCGACAGCAGCTGCTGATGCTTAGAACTGGAAGTGGATTTGGAGCTGTTTATACTATAATCAAATACATACATGTATTTATGTAGCAAGATTTCAGGGTGGGGGGGAGGGAGTTAGACCGGGCTGATCATTCTAGGGGCATAGACTTGTTATTTTTATGTTTTGGGGATGGGATGGGGTATCTTCTGTTGTAAATTAGGTGGGATATGAATACTTTTTTTTTCCTGGTGAGTAGGTCACAGGGAGGGTATTGAACTGAAAGGAGAAGGAGCCTCTCTTTCCTGTTGAGGCTTACACTTTCTGACAAACAGACTCCTAAAGGGCCAAGATACTTTTTGGTCCAATGATAGTTCAGGTTCCAGACTTCTTTCTTTTCTATTGTATTTATATATGGAAAGCCATTAATGAGTTTATTATGCTCCGAGAGATATAAATAAAAGGGAAAAGGGCATGATTGGGAGGTTGAGCAGTGAGAGATCATTGATAATAAGTATTTTTGCCTGAAATGTTTCTTTATAATTATTTCAGTGGAGGAATAAGATAATCTCAGTCTTACTGGGGTGGGGATGGGGGTTCAGATGTTGCTCTTTCTCTTTTTTTCCTTTTTTCTTGTTGTTTGGCATTTTTTCTTTTCTGTTTTAGAAAAAAAAATGTTTTCAGGAAACATGAGTGTACTGCCAGTTAGAGTGGGGCTGGGAAGGCACAGGAAGCCCTGCTGTGAGTTTCTTGGACTTTTCACCTACTTCACCTACTAAGAAGCCATGAGGAGTTGTAAACTCTTGTTCAGGGAAGAAAGAAGAGGGCAGGAGGAAGGAACCCAATGCCTTTAAAAACAAAACAAAAAAATCTTCATTTTTCCTTTTCCATTGTGGGTTTGGGGAGCCAAACCAAAGTGTGACTGTGAGCAAGTTCACTGAGAGGCATGACAACATTGTTGGAGATGTCTTTCCATTATGTCTGATTCTTTTATTTTCTTAAGTCAAGCCTTAACTATGGACATACTTTAAGATGATACGGGTCTGTCAGCATAAACCTGTAAAATGGCACGGACAACTTTTCAGAAAATCCAGCAATGTTGAGACATGGTTAAATTTCTAGCTGATGCTTAGTCATTCCCTCTTGATGTTGGGATGGGTAACAAAAAGGCAGGATTGTGGGAGTTAAGGGCAGATGTTACCTGGCAATGCAGAAAGTAGCTGGGGGTACAAGTGGATGTTTGTTGAGACTGAAGAAAGAGGTGGAAAGAAGACACACAAAGCAACCAGATGCCCAAAGTCTGGTGTGAATGAGAGAGTTGGTGTCTGTCTCGTGGTGTTGCCATTCTTGCTAATACTCACTTGCCTAGATCGTTCTGATTCTCATGTCATGTTCCATTGACTGTCCTAGATGAGACTCCAGTTTACAGGCAGTGAGGAATTGTTTCTTAATGGGAAATTCCCTTTCAGCCACTTCAAAGGAACAGAAAAGTACTGACCTTGGACTAGGGGAAGAGAGAAAGAAACAGCAGCTCACTGCCTGTGTGTGCCTGTGTAGTGTGTGTAGATACTTGACTGAGGCTCAGATCCGCAGGGCAGCAGGGAGAGAAGAAATAACTCCATATCTGATGGGAGCCAGGGGTGGCACAGGGATGGCGTCTAGGAGTTGGAGAACTAACTCCCTGACTCCACCTTAGCTTAAGCGAACTCTACAGACTGAGTACCATTTGATGGTTGTCTTTTAACGGTGGGGGGTGTTTTTTCTTCTTTAGACTGGAGTGTTTACATGAGAGAGGGGCTCAGAAAAGGTTAGAGTAGGTGAAACAGTCAATAGCCTGGTATGACTTGAGTCCAAGGTATTATTTCTTGACAAGTGTCCTCCCCTATTTGATTCAAATTCCATGAGTGACTTGTCTTTCTCCAAGAAAGGGACTGGGAGAGTGGTCCCTAGCTACTCGGGCTTTGGTCAGGCTGCAAAGGGCTCCTCTTTCAGGCTGCCTTTGGTGGTTGTGTTTTTGTCAATTTCTTTCTCTGCACCTCGACTTACCTCTGAATCAGAAAAGCAAGCCCAGCAGGTAGGGGAGGGTTCTCTGCTTGGTGTTGCCTGATCTAACCAGGGAGGCTGGCTGGCCACCCACTGTCTGCTAGAGGGGAGGGCCAGCAGTGTTGGTATGAACTCAGGAATAGAAACACGAGGCCTTTAAAATAAGAGAGGGAGAAAAATCCATGATGCATACCTGTAACCCCCTAGAACCCAAGTGCCAGAATTAATTCCTAGATGCTGCTTCTGTTTGAAAAAGTCACTGCTTTTACACTTGAAAAAACACACACTCGGAAAATGTTCAACTCCATGAATAATGTTTTTTGGCTTTAAGAAATTTTTGGTGTTCAACTGTTTCCTTT
Organism: Avahi laniger; assembly: GCA_963575035.1. Lineage (NCBI taxonomy): Eukaryota > Metazoa > Chordata > Mammalia > Primates > Indriidae > Avahi > Avahi laniger. Next base: position 20,888 of record CAUYSK010097869.1, on the reverse strand, counting down.
GATTGCCATTCCACCAGTAAATTGTTGGTTGATTTGCACTGCACTCTGGGGTTGGGTTGGGGGGTGGGGGGTGGGGCTTAAACAGAGCCGAACTTGGGCTTGCTCAGGAAGTGGACCAGGGAATGTGGAGGTCATTGATATTTCCTGGGGCAAAGGAGTGGGAAGTAGTTTTTCTCCCACCAGCCCGTCCTGGCAGCACCTGTCACCAGCCTGGTAGAAAGCCAGCCCTTTCTCTTCTGTGAGCATCTCATCACTGTCCAACAGCAGGTGGAAAAAACGGGGACAAAAACCAGGCCTATTCTTCTCCCCCATTTTTTTCCAAATTTTGCTGTGCCAAATGTTTAAAACTTTGCAAATATAGATCTACCGAAATTTCATTAATCAAGAACTGGTTCATGTAAACAGTTTGCTTTTTTAGCTATAGAAAAAACAGTAGAGATCTCTTAAGGGCATCCAGCCTCGCTGAGCTCACCTTTTTTCCTGAAGAATGGGTAGGAGTGAAATACAAACAGTTCACCAAGTCTGTTCACTCTAATTTTCAAACTGCACTGCATTAAACCCAACTCACTAATACAGGGAATTTTTGCACCCTAGTCCTCCATGGGCCAAGAAACTTTCAAAAGCATTAAAAAAAATAGTTGAAGTATATCACTTCTCACCAAATGGGTAGAGTCAGTTGGCTGTTTGTCCCTTGTTTTTTTATTTATTCCATAATTATGTTTGTGCTTTTCATTTTGTAAACAGTTATGGAACATGCATTTTTATTTTGTTTTAAAAGAAAACTTCAGTCTTTCAAGACCTGTTCCATTTTGGATTTCTTCGGGGGGAAAAAAAAAGTTACCAGTTAATTTGTTTTGAAATATTTAGGCATTCTTTGAGTTATAAAATTGTGATGCAGGGATTTGTGAATGAAACATTCACATGTGAAAGAACATTCACTAGTTATCCGCTTAAGCAGAATAAAGTGTGTATATGTACATAAAATGTAAGTAATCTTAACTCCATTGTGCAGTGCCTTTTAGATGTTCCGCTTTCTATAAAGTCTTCAAATTTTTGCATATATATTATATATATGATGTAATGTTATAGAAATATATGTATAATATACATATTTTTTTTCCAGGGGTATCTGATAGCTCTGTATTTTGTTATGGAAGTTGAAAGAAAAAAAGTATTTTACCTCAGAAATTAAAGTTAAATAAAAAAAAAATGCTTTTAAGTAACGTTTGCTGAGTGTTGGTTTTATTGTTCATCGTACACTATGCCAGGATGGTCTTGCCAGAGGATTCGCCAAGCCCACGCTAGCTCTCTCCGCCCCACACTTTTTTATTCCTATTGTGTAGGTACCCACATAGTGACAAAGTAGGTCTCCTAACAGTTTTGGAGATTGTCTATTTCTTGAGTTAATGACTGCTGCCAGGTAAAGGAAACTGAAGCCAGAGACAAGTATTAGGTGGAAATTTCTCAAGATTTTTGTGAGGATTCATTAAGAGTACGTGTCGAAGCCAGACACAAAAGACCACACGTTGCCTGATTCCGTTCATATGACATGTCTAGAACAGGCAAATCCATAGAGACCAAATAAGATTAGTGGTTGCCAGGGCAAGTAGGGAGTGATCAGCAGAAACCGGGGCCTTCCCCACCCCCCTGCCCAAGAGTCCAGCTGAGCCAGTGCCTAGTATTTCCCAGTAGAGAACAAGAATCCAGAGGGGTTCTTGGTGGGGTATTGAATAATATAACACACCTTAAGAAAAATCGTGCCAGCCAGTAATCCCATTTCCTTCATGTGAGACAGGCAAAGTGACTGCGAAGGTCCCAACATGCCAAAGTTTAATTTGACCTCTACTAAAGGGTCCTGTGAGTAGTTCAGGAACGGTGGAATGGAGTGGTGAGTGAGGGGTGCAGCTGAAGAGGTACACAGGGATGGATTAGGAAGGGTCTTAGGAGACACCTAAGGAATTTGCCTTGTACTCCAGCACTGCCATCCCCAATATTTCACAAAAGAGTTCGGGCTTGGCCAGTGAGGATCACTGAAGGCCATAGCCCTAAGAAACTACCCCATCAAATTCATCTCTGCTCAAGAAGACGCAGCTCATGTAGGTGAGAAAAAGGGAAGTGGCAGGGGCTGACTGGTAAGCCCATGTCACAAAGCTGGGAATGTGCCTGGATGAGACCCTCCTGCTGGGAAAGCCGCCTGCTTCTCTTCCAAAGCAAAAGGAGACTTGTTTTACAAACAAACTTGCACATAGTTTTGAGGCATCTGGTTCTGCCAGTTTAAGTGGACCTTTCAGTGCTTAGAATTGGATGGTGATTATTCAAATTCTGAGCAAAGAGGGGAGGGAGTGATGATGAGCATGGGGGAAAGAAATGAGGAAAGAGGGCCTAGGGGGTGAGAATGCTGGTGACTGGGAGAGGACGAGAGGAAAAGGTAAGCCTCAGAGCCCTTCATGGTGTGTTAGTAAGGAATAAAGCCTTCGATGGCTGCCCATTATTTCCCTGTTGTAGTTTGGACGGCCCGTCATAATCTGGCCCCTGCTTCCCTTCCAGCCTCGTCCTTCACCATGCCCGTGGGGGTCACACTCCCCCACCCTACTCAAAGCCTAAGCTGCAACCATAACAGCCACTGTGAATAGAGCAGTTACCACGTGCCAGGCATTTTTAAGGACTGACTTGTATCAACTCATTTAATCCTCATAATAACTCTGAGATAGGCGCTGTGTTTGTTCCCATTTTGTTGAGGAGAACACCGAGTCTTAGAGAAGCCAACTGGCATGACCAGCATTCAAGTCCCAGTACCCATGCTCTTAAACGGGTACTGCTGCAAGGTCTCTCGGCCACGCTAAACAAACTGCCAATCTGGTGAGCCCCACTCTGCCTGGAACACCCTTCTGTCCTCCACCTCGCCCACACAATTGTATCTTACCGTTCACCATTCAACTCAGATGTCATCATCTCCAGGCCGTTCCCGGCAGGGCAGGGGCACTCCTGTGTTGTATCCCAGCCCTCACCACATTGTTTTGTCATTGTGCTGCTTGTCTGGCTTTTCACAGGACAGTCAAGAAGCCCTGAGCCAGCATAGGGTTCGATTTTTCTCCCTTTCTCCAGTGTCTAGCACACGGCCTGCAGCCTGAGGAGGTGGGTGAGTGAGTGTTGAATAAATGAATAACAAGAAACATGAAGAAGGCGTCACTGTGAAGATGCAAGTTTGGAATACAAGGACAGGCAAAGTGAGCTGGGGAGTGACACTTATGTGTCCAGCGTCAGGCTTCCAGGCCCCAGGGTCCGGCCGCCTGCTTAAGGAGCTGAGCTTTGCCGCCCTGTTCTAGCAATAACCTTCTCCCCCTTCCGGGACCCTGCTTCTGCGATCGTCCCCTTCTCCTCCGCCTTCAGGCTCCCGCCTTCCCTTCTTTGTACAGCTGTGCTCCCCTTTTCCTTCCTTCAAACCTGTCCCCCCTCAAGATACACACAGGACACATTGCTGGGTACTTATTTACTCAAATAGAAGGTGCAATCATGGAGAACCCTCCCGCTATGGGTGCTCCCCTGGCCTCCCAGTTTCTAAGACACCTATGTTCTAAAGAGCCCCACCTGGGGTTTTCCCTTTCTGCCCTCTCTCCCAGGATTCAGGCAGACTCACTAATTCCAGCTTCACTCACTCAGACTTCTTGTCCCGAAAAAGGAGGCAGTGTTGGGGGGAGGGGGCAGGAGGGCAGCGGAAAGCCCCCAAGAAGGCCTGGTGTCCCCAATGTGACCCTGCTCCTCTCCTCCCCCAGGAGCTGCCAGGGAGATGCTCTGGGACTGGCCCCTGTCCCACAGTAACCGCCCTGCCATTTTACTGGCTATGAGACCTTGGGCAGGCTATGGAACCTCTCTGTGCCTCAGTTTCTCTGCTTTAGACGGTGTTGTGAGGATCAAGTGATGCACATAAAGCACTTAGTGACGTGACCAAATGCTTGTGTGAGGTCCCACTCTATCATCGTGGTCACGGAGCTCTGCGGGGCTTTGTGCCTCTGTACCCACTTTTTCACAGATACGCCACCCCTGTTTTACAGAGGAACAAGTGAAGCCCAGCGGGGGTAAGCTGTGCTAGCGATTCAAGCCGAAGTCTCCTGACTCCAGATCACGTACTTTCCCTCTGCCTTGCATCTCTGAGGCATGGAGGAAAACCCTTCCTCCTCCCCTCCCAGCGTCTAAGAATCAGACACGCAGAGTTGACTGGGGGGCGGGGCGGGGAGGTGTCAGCCTTAGGTGTTTCTTCAGGAGTCAGGCCAGTGTCCCAGTCTGGAGCACTGAGACCTTGGCAAGAGCCCAGGGGAGAGGGAGCGAGCTCCTGTGTGCCGGCCCAGGGCAGGGCCTCAGCTCCTGTCAAACAGGCTCCAGGGCCGCTGCAAGGATGGCCAGAGGAGGAAAGATCAAAAGTCAAAGGTCAAAGGCTTCCCAGAATGCAGGGCAGCCTTCAATAAGGCCTTGACTGATGGTGGAGCCTGGGCCTAGGCTAATGGGAGGGGCCTCCCACCCTCACTGTCTCCAGACCCCTGGCTCCAGGACCTGGGGATCCCATGTAGAAGACAATGGAGAGGGAGCCATAAACCCCTCGGATGCAGCCCAAGCAGTGGGAAGTGCAGGTCCCAGGCCCAGCAGCAGCAGGCACCCTTGTCTCAGCCCTGGCAGGTCGCTGCCTCTACCCGACCTTCAGCCCGAAGCCCGGCCTAGGAGACAGTCCACGCCTTACAATCTGGGTCCCAGAGAGCTAAGGGCCAGCAAGGGAGGAAGTCACTGTCCTCTCACCTGGAGTTCCACGGGGCCTCACCTGTAGAGGTGGACCTGGAGGGGAGGGAGGTCAGACGGACCCCTCGCTCCAGGCGGCAGAGGTCAGCACCAGATTCTCACTGCAGGGGAGGGACTGTTACAGAGTGTCATGAGGCCACTTTCTGTTTTCCCCGGGACTCCTCAAAGAGTAGCGTAAGGAGGTGAGGGGGAGGGCAGTCATCATCTGATGACTGTTCTGAGATTTAATGTCCTCTTTGTATTACTTTTGCCCCCTCAATAACTAACTGGAAGGAAGGGAAGGGGAAACTGAGGCATACAGGCATCAACCTATCTTCAGAATAAAATGGGTATGGGAAGTTTGTTTTTATTCTCCCACTTGTGGCCCAGCTGGAAAACATCTTTGTCTACACATGTTGAAATTTTGCCCCTCCTGAACAACTCCTACCCCGCCATGTTGGAAATAACAAAGAACATTTGTATGTTCTTGTCGTTTAACATGCACTAACTTGCTTGATCCACAAAATTACCTTCTTTGGAAAGTACTATTATTATCCCCATTTTGCAGATGGAGAAAACAGAGGTCAACACAGCCAGGACTCACCCAGGGTTGCTGACTGCACAATCCACGTCGACTTTCAAGCAGCTTTCTGCCTCCCGGCTGTGATGCCGGCAGCATCGAAGAAGGCGTTGGGGGATTGAGTTGCTTTAAAGAGGCCCCTGATTTCTCTAAGGGAACCTTGTAGAATCGCTGCCTGTCTGAGCTCCCCTGAAACGACCTCGAGGCCCAGAGCGGGAGAGTCATACACTCGGTCAGTCATTCATTTGTGAAACAAACATTTGCTGAATGTCTACTGGGCGCCAGGCTGTGTTCTGGGAGACACGAGAGGTCCCTGCTGTCCAGGAGCTCACAGCTTAGTGAGGCAGACAATGAACTGAAATGCAAGGCACGCTGCAGCAAGGTAGCAACAGTCATTCATTTATTCAACTAATGTTTCTCGAGTGCCTTGTCCTGTGATTACAAAGTCAAATCAGCAACACTCCTGACCAGCCAGGAGCTTCCGGTCCAGCAGCGACAGAAGACGGGCGTAAATCAGGAGGGTCCGATCCAGAGCTCCTGCCACATGCCACAGCCTTGCTTTTCATCCCCTAGCAGCCTGTCATTTCTCTGGTCACCACAGAATTTTCAGTATTGACTTGAGCCAGCAGGAACTCAGGTGTTCCAACAATACAGGGGAAGTCCTCACTCTCAACCAACTCCCTTCTGAAAAAGCCACAGCCCCAAGATCGCCTTCCAAACACACACAGTCCTCAGATGGACTAGGGGTGTTCACTGTCAGCACTGTCACCTTTGGATCAGCAGGAACCAGGGCCTTCTCCCAGCCCCCTGCTGAGAGCGCAGCTCAACCAGTGCCTAGCATAGCACAGGCGCTTCATCGATGGAGTGATAGGTTGTATTAACAATAACAGGTATAGCTCCCTCCAGTCAAGTTTGGCTGGTGGGGGAAGACTTGGTCCTTGCAAACCTAGTTCTTGTCCTGACATCAGGGTGAGACCACCTCCCCGCACCTGCCCCCAGCTGGCCTGAGCTGTAGCCCCCAGGGTGTGGATGGGGTGGGGCCTGGAGAGGGAGAGGAGACATCCTCCGAGAAGGGCTATTGAGAGAGTGGGCAGCCTGGGAAGAAGGAAAGGGACGGGAGTGGGGAGAGGAGGTGGAGCGGGAGTCTGGGGGCGGGGTGGCAGCCCGAGCACAGGTTGGGGGCCGGGAGGGGTAGGGATATACTTTTAGGCGGAGGTAGAGGCTGAGATGGAAGGCGGACTTAGAGATGAAGTCCCAAGGTGGTGGGGGGAGGACTGGAACAGGTGGAAGAGTAGGGGCGGGCGGTGGATGGGCAGGGGAGTGGGGCTGAGAGCAGGGAGCACCCCCCGGCCTCCTGCCCATGGTATTGATCTGCTAGATTACTCAATTTCACCCGTATTGATCAGGTAATTGCTTTATCTCGGTTCTCATTTGAGCTCTGCATTCTCCTGGCTTCCCCACCTCTCTCCCTCTTGTTTTTTCCTATCAACGTGACACAGGGCTCCTTAACACAGAATATATATATATAAGTTTGGTTAGCCTGCTCTGGACTGGTGTTTGGGGAAGGGGAAAGGAGTGGGATGGAGTGAGGGGGAGACCAGCCTCCTCCGGGAGCCCCTGAGCTCTCCTTTTCCAAGAAATTCCTCTTGACTCCAGACAGTGGAAATGTCTGCCCAGGTTCTTGGAGGCCCAGAAAAGAGCAGGGGAAACAGAATCCAGGGGTGACCTCAAACCCCAGAGGCCCAGAGCCTCAACATGCCTCTTCTCACCAGCCCCTAGCCTGCTCCCCCAGCTCCTAGGCCAGGCTTTTGGACATCTCTCCAGGAAGGCTTCACAGCCCTGCCTCCATCCCTCTTGCTGCTCTCAGGGGCTCTGAAACTAAGTGCCGTGCAGCTGGCCCCTGCTTCTCCAGCTGTGCGGCTGTGCGTGGGTCCTTCCCGCGCACCTTCCTCCCATGCTCCCCACCTAACAGTGCTCCCTGCTAGTGCGCAGGCCACATGCCAGAGCAACCGGGGCCCCGGCCCAGGTGTGGAGGCTGCAGGACCAGGGGAAGTGCCCGGCTGGAGCCATGTCCCTCCGAGCCACACTCTGGGTCCCTGGCACCCTGGAATTCCCTGCCCAAATGACAGAGCCGCATCCAGGAGCACACAGGCCTCTGGCCCGGGGTGTCCTCCCGATCAGGGTTGTGGGGAGCAGTTGGCCCCTTGCACTCCTGCACAGGCACCAGAAAAAATCAGGAGGGGGCCAAGGTACAAAGATTTTCAGCACTGGAACTCTGTTCTGAAAACTTCTGAGAACTCAGTTTATAAAACAGAGAAAAGCCTTGAGTGACCTCCAAAGAAAGTTTAAATTTTCACGGCTATGCCAACCCCTCAAACTCCTGGAAGGCCCCAAAGGGTCACCGTCGGGGCAATTTGAAAAACACTGCATGGAGACAAAACAGTAGGGGACAGCAGAGGCTGGAGGCCCCTCAGCTGGAGCCAGGTCGTGTCTGACTTTCCGGAGACTTTTGCGGGAATGAGAGTTGCCAGGTGGGCGGTGCTCACCTGTGAGGCCCAGTGCAGGAGACTGCGGAGAAGACAGAAGCAGGCAGGAGCAGGGGGCTGGGGCTGAGAGAAGGAACAGCTGGGGAACTCGAGAGACCCCTTTCTCAGCCACCTCCTGAGAGGAGGACAGCTAAAGGACTCAGGGGCAGGGGGGCAAAGCTACGAATTTAGTCGAAAACATTTCCTGAGCAACCGTTGCCTGCCAGGCACTGAGACGGGGCTTGGGAATCCGTGGGGAACACAATGGATAAGGCTCAGACCCTCCCGGTGGAGTTTAGAGACTCCAGGAGATTGTCAACCAGCTCTCCCTGCCCAAAGGCCTCCTGAGCTCCACCCCACCCATGCCCATCACCCGTCTAGGCCTGCTCTGTCCCCTTTGCGGGAGGGAGCCTGACAGGCAAGGGGCTGGGGGAGACTCAAGCCAGGCATCCTCCTCACACACTACAGCGAGGGAGACCCATCTTTTTTTTTCAAGACAGGTTCTTGCTGTGTCATCCAAGCTAGAGTACAGTGGCCCAATCATAGCTCACTGCAGCCTCCAACCCCTGGGCTCAAGCAATCCTCCCATCTCAGCCTCCCAAGTAGCTTGGACTATAAACGCTTACCACCACACCTGGCTAATTTTTTCATTTTTTTGTAGAGACAGGATCCCGCTACATTGCCTAAGCTGGTCTCAAACTCCTGGCCTCAAGCAATCTTCCCACCTCGGCCTCCCAAAGTGCTGGAATGACAGGCATGAGCCACTGCACCCAGCCAGAGTCCCATCTCTGAGCCATGCTGTCATCCTCATCCAGTGAGGAGGCAGGGAGAGCAGCAAGGGGTGTGCAGGAGGGTGGGGACCCCACGGGCTCCTCTGTCTGAGTGTACCGGCAGTGAACAGGCAAGCATGAGCCACGAGCAGCCATGGCCGGCAAGCATTCTCTCTCTCTGCCACTGCCCCCCACCCCAGGGCCCAGCACAACTCTCCTCTGCAGTTTTCCACAGCCAGGGACAACCCACCCCTTTTCCCTCCTGAATTAGTTTCCAGAGTCCCCCTCTGTGCCCTGGGGAAGTTCCTCCTTTGGTCTAACTAGCATTCCTCCTACTGCTCCCACAGCCTTTTTCTTGTAGTTCGTCCTCCATTCACATGCCTCCGCCTTTCCATCTTCTCCTTCAACTCTCCCGCCCCGCCTTCTCCCATCCTTCCCTCCCTACACCTGCACCGCCATCCACTTTGGCCTCCTCATATCCAGGCCTGGAAGTACACTGACCTACTGTCCCATTTTTCTGGGACTGTCCCAATCTGAGCACTGAAAGTCCTACATCTGGGGAACCTCTTAGTTCCAGGCAAAGCAGCACTGTCGAGCACCCTACCTGGAAGTTAGGACACTGCCTGAGGTCCAGCTCAAGGAGCAGGGTTTTGGTGCCAGAATGAGAAGCCAGCAGCATTTTCCCACATGTACAGGGAGACAAAGACAGGCACAACCACACACACACACACACACACACACACAGTCTCCAAAACAAAGCACAGCCCACACAGCCAGAACAGACACCCACAGAAACATGGACCCACACACTCCGATTCACACGCAGATAAGCCCAGACTCACACACCCACACTCCCAGAGCTAGGTGTGCATGGACACGGATAGGCACACACAGTACACCAGCCACACACCCTGGAAACACAAAAACTGACACAGACACCTACGCACAAAAATACACGGTTGCAGAGACAGACATCCCCAGAGAAAGGTACGCTCATTGCACAATTCCTCAGCGGCACACAGACGCGGATCTGCTAACAGGGACAGAGAGACACACATTCAGACACCCACGCAGAGACGTCTTCCTATAGACCCGGGGGACAAGTCGCCTTCCCCTGGGCCCACACCCTCGGGGTGAGCTGATCAACAGATTCCAGAGCTTTTCCTGTTCTGCCTTGGAAATACCCACAGGTCTGGGAGGCCGCCTGGCCCCTCCTCACCCGCGGAGAGAAGGAAGAAGCCGGCCCAGGCTGAAGGTTTCAGAGTGCAGACGGTAGACCCTGGCCCGGTGCCTGGGCTCCGGGCCAGCGCTGGGGACAGTTCTAGGAGCAGCCTCTCTGGGGCGGGGTCAGGGGTGGGAAGCCCTCACTCCCTCTGGTGGGGTCGGCCGGCTGGGGCCGAGAAGTGTGAGTGAAATGGGTTTATTACTGGGAGTCTGTTGCCTCGATTGGTATCGATCCCCACATGTCACCTTCCATTGCCGCTAATGGGACATGAAGAGTCTCCACCGACACCACAGCCACGGGCCGCACACTCGCTCGGCCTCCCTGCCCGCCCTCCCCCAGGCCCGCTGGATGCGGCACTGCGCCTCACCCTACTCCTCTGCGCCTCTCCTCCTCCCTCCCCTCCTCAAGCCCTCCTCTTCCTCTCCTTCCTCTTCTTTGTCTCCTTGAGTCCTATTTCCTCCTCCTCCGCATTTACCTGGCACCTCCTTTCCTGTTCCCCTTTCTGGGCCCCCCCAGGCATGTGCCCCTCTATGCAGGAGTGCCCCTTTTCCTTCCCTCCCCCAGTCCCATCTCAGCCCTGTCCCTCTGCTGGGGGTGCTCTGGGCCCCGGGATGCCAGGGAACAAGCAGGTAGGAATGACCCTCTTTCTCCGACAGCCAGCGAGGAGTGCTTATTAAGGGGTATTTCTTCTGTCACAGCTGGACCGGGCAGACAGACCCTCCTGGAACCAGCCAGCTCCCCCAAACTTCACTCCACTGGCTGCCGTGACCTCGGCCAATTCCTGGCAGAAGGGCGGGGAGCGAGCCGAGAAGAGGTGGCCTTGTTTCCTTGGCTCTTCCTCTTCCTCAGGGAAGGGGGAGCACCGCTTCCTCAGCTGCACCCACCTGGCAACCCGCTCCCTGTGCCGCCCCTGCAGAAGCCCTCCCGGAGGTCGGAGGTCGGGTCCCATCCTCGCGTATTCTGGTCCATTTTAATGTCAGATAGTTACAAAGGCACACTGAGGCCGGAGAGAACCCATTTGGGGTAGGAGGGTCTTCAAACAGAGTCCATAGGCTCTGAATTTAGTCTCTCTTGCTGCTTACCCAAGTATGAAATAAGTCACTAACTAGAACGGGAAAATTCTACTTAAGGCTCAAACAGTGCATGCTTTGGTTTACTCCTGTGAGAGACACTCTACCTGCGTGAGGTGAGTCCTGCCACCAAGCCCTGGGGGCCGGGCGGGGAGCGGAGGAGAGGGGGCGGTTCCCAGGTCCCTTCCTGACCCTCCCTGGGCCCAGTGGGTGCTGAGAGACACCCAGAGCCAGCTCTAAGCCCCCAAGTGGGAAGGGCCACCTCCTGCCCCACTCCTGTCTTCAGACAGAGAGGGCTCCCCTCCCACCCCACCTGGCCCAGACCCCATGATTGGGTCGCTGTGTCGGGGGAATTGAGAGTCCCGGAAATGAAGCTGTGCATTTTGAAGGCAGCTGAAAGCGTGTTGAGCCTGCCTGTTGGGAGTCGGGTGTCGGACTGGCTAGAGTATGGGGAGCTGGTTTGGGCACAGGGTGCCTTTTCGTTTATTCCCTTACTAATCACCGGTAGAGCAGCCCCACCTCCAGGCACTGTTCCAGGCACTAGGATGCACTCAGAGAGGCTCGTCATCGAGAAGGGTCTTGATTTGGTCAGGAGACCTTCCACCCGGACCAACCAAAGGGTGCTGGGCCATTGGCGTATATTAGTATTTGGAGCAAGGAACAGGGGAGGCTCAGCTTGCCTCCCTAGAAGCCAATGTCTGAGTAAGGGCGCTGCCTGGTCTACAGGGGCCAGGGTCTGGAGTGTGAATGGGACAGAAAGTGGGGGGCAGGTGGGGAGAACAGCTTTCATCAGGTTTCCCCCGAAGAGGAGAGGAAGTGGGTTGGGGCAGTGTCTGGAGCAGCAGAAGAGAAGGGGTGAAAACCCCACTGGGAAGCAGCTGCTCTGCTGCTCACAGGACTTGAAGTCAGCCACAGGAGGGACTTCGCTGGGAGCCGGGACGGTGCCAAGACATGGGACAGCACAAGAGCCTTGAGCTTCCCTGTCGGGAGGTCCTGCGGGCGTTACCCCCCAGGAGAGCTGGTGGAGGCAGGAGGTGGTCCGAGGAACCCCAGGGAGTCCAGGGCCTGGGCCTACCAGGTCCTTGTTCTCACGCTTCATCTCTGCTCCGGCCCCTTGCTGAACAGGGCCCCCCTGAAGGGGCGGGGAAGAGCAGTTCTTCCTGAGGGAGTCCTCCTTGGCCTTGGCAGCTTCCCGCTCCTAACGCAAAAGATCCTGAAACTCTTAGTGAAGGAGAGGGGATGGGGTAAGGTAAGCAAGGGGCAGGACCAGCTCTCTAAAGGAGGAACACCAATGACACCCCAGAGAAACACCCAGGATACCGCGTCTTGCTGCAACCTCAATCTTCCTTGCTGTAGACCTCTGTCCTCTATGGAGATCAAATCCGCCTAGTCCTTGCTGACATTCCTCCTCCTCTCCCTGCATCCAACTCCCTGGAACAGTGTTCTATATCGTCCCTCCCTTTGCATCCCCTTTCCTCCTTGCTCTCATGGGCCCAGAGCCCTGTCCTCGCTGCCTCCCCCCACCAGGACCCTCTCTTCGTGGCCCCCAGCTCCTGTCTCTTCCATCAATCAGCCTCTCTCTCACCTTTCCATCATGTTAGCTTCGGTTGATTTAACCAGAAAACAACCCCCAGAATTTAATCCCATGGCCCTCCATTCCCATCTCGATCAGCTCAGGTTGGGAGGGGCTGTGTATCGCGGGGGGGCAGGTGTAGGGGGAAACTTGGCCTCTCAGAGTCAGGGGTAAAAAAAAAGAAAATCATATTGATTCCTGCAATGACATCCATCCATCTTCTCCTCCCTGCTAGGGATCGGGGAGATTGGACACAGGCCCGACAGGCTCCAGGGTCACTTGGTCTCCAGGACTCTAAAGACAGAGGCTCTGATCTTTGGCATCCACCCTCCTCCAGTTTCTCCTGAAAAACCTCTCCTGAGGTCAGTCCCCTCCCCAAGACATCCTGGAATCTTACTCCTTATCTTGTTCCCACTGTTTCCTTAGCAGGCTATCTGATGCCCCTGTAGTCACTTTCTCCTGGCTAGCTTAGCCCTTAGTTGGAAGTTCTTCCTGCTGTCTAACTTCAAGTCATATTAACAATGAAAAGGCAAAATCATTTTCTAGAACTCTAAGAGGAAAGAGACATAATAAGTGCTTAAAAACCCTTACAGGAAAGGAGAGTAGGTAAACTATTAATATTATTTTGCTTGAGACTACAAAGAAAAGTTACAGATTGCAAAGACTCAGCACCCCTGTGTGAGCCGAGCAGGTCCTGGGGCTCAGGAGAGTGATATTAAGAGTCAGAGGCTGTGAAGCGGGATTCTCCAGATCTGGGCTCTGTCTCCACAGAAAGCTCCACGAGAGAAGGGCTGATACGTGGGAAGGGTACACAGCTGGAAGGACTTCCCAATAGGTGGGTGTCTCCTTTCCTGGAGTTAAAGAAGGGGCAGCCTTCTCACTGGTCTCCCTCTGGGTCAGATGTTTTATGAGCCATGTGGCCCTGAGGCAGGCTCTGGATGCAAAGGACCCAGGGAGGGACACTCCCTCCCACCCCACCCCGCACAGGGATGGGGGCACACGGGAGGGGACACAGGCCCACGGTGCTGCTGGCTCCCAAAGGGTTAATGCTATTGTCTGAAAACCACATCAGCTCCCCTGAGAGCTTGGAGATCCCGCTCTCATTTTAAGTAACCCTAACGCGTGTGATGAGCAAGGGGTCGTCACTGGGCGAGGAGTGCGACAGAAGGAGACAGTCGGAGGAGCGCAGGGACCTGGCTGCTGCACCGAGGTAAGGGACTCCAGTGGCCGGACTGCAGCTGGGGCTGGCCAGGAGGGACGGGTCCCTCTCTGCCCCCCCCACCCCAACTGTGGAGCCAGTCTTGGGGCAACTGGGAAGGAGTGAAGTGAGGAGATCCAGGCACAGGGCCACACTGAAGCCACCTGAGAGGTGGCAAAGCTCTTCCATCCAGGCATTGTGCACTCAGGCCAGAGAGAACCTTGGCATCTGCAGGAGGGCATCGTAAAGACAGCAGGGCCAGCAGGGCAGTTGGCTCTTCTCCCCAGATAGGCCACAGCTGGGGTCAGACGGCAGCTCTCTGGGGCATTAGCAGGATTCTGGGGGCTGAATGAGAGCTGCTGGTCCCAGCCGTCTCCCTGCCCCGGAGTCTGTGCACGCAGGGGCTCTGCGTCTCAGGGCGCACCGCTGCCAGCCCTGTGGCTGAGGGGGAGCAGCGTGGGTGAGGACTGACAGTCGGCGCGTGGTTACATTGGGCAGAGGGAGGCGGGGAGGGGTGGGCACACGGCACGGGGATGGGAAGGAGCAGGGTGGGCAGAGGGCTACCGGGGTGGGAGAGTTAGGCTCCTGCTCCCACCTGAGCCAGGCTGGGTGAGTTGAACTGAGACCTCTGGTGGGACGAGGGGTTTCTGTCCTGTCCACTGCCTCCCTCCCTTCCTCAGACTCCTGGGATCCTTCTCAACGAACGAGAACCAAGAAGCCTGAAATGTGAGAGCTTGGGGGCCCCCTCATCACAAGAGCCCCCGTGACGGTGAGGGCAGGTGCAGGCTGGCGAGGCACGGAGAGATGACGCTCCCGTGGCAGAGAGAGGTCCTGCTCTTCTCCCTCACCCCCTCCCAGTGGAGACCAGAGGAGAAGGGTTGGCAAGAGGCTGGCGCTGCTGCCAGCCTCTTGCCACTGAATCCACCTCCAGGCCCCTTTCTGGCCCTGCCCAAGGGCAGGCGGGCTCCAGGGGGCATAGGGACCAGGGCACATGGAGGGAGCTTCAGCTGGGCTTGGGGCTTAGTGGAAGTTGAAGGTTCCTGTTAAGACTGGGGTTGAGGTGGAGGCTGAGAGTGGACATGGGGATCGAGGGTTGGGATTGAGTCAGAAGGTGCCTCAGATGCCTGCCGCTGACGCTGTGCCCGCCGCATTCCTGGCCCTGGCTACTCAGCCCCACACCGGCCCTGCCAACTCACCCAGATCAGCTGTTTGCTAGGAGCTTTCACTTCCTCTCCCTCTGCCCTGGCTCCTCGGCCACCTCAGCGCCTGCTGGAGGGGATTTCTTGCCCCTGGGTGGGGGACAAAGGGAAGGACCAGGGGGTGTCCAGGCAGGGTTCTCCCCAATCACAGCTGATGGGAATGAGATGAAAGGAACCAACGGTGAGGTCGCCACGGGGGGATCTGATGAGGAAGTAGGGCGGTGGGGAGGCCAGGGCCTGGGAGCCCGGAGGCCCTGCTTGGTTCCGGCTCTGAAGCATGGGTGAGGGACAGGGACAGGAAAGACACATAGAGGCAAGAAAACAGAAAGTGACAATAAGAGACAGCGAAACAGAAGATCGGGTTGGGAGAGAAGTGGTGAGGCAGACCCCACTCTAGAGGAGGCAAACAGGCATCCCAAGGACGCAGGACAGGGGGAGACAGCGACACGATCCGCAGACACAAGAAGTGAAGCCAGAAATGGAGACCGAGAGAAACGGACAGACAGAAAAGAGGGCACCGGAGAGGAGAGGAAAGAGTGGGGAAACATGCGGCAAATGAGTGGGGGCCGGGAAGTGAGACCAAGAGAAGGAGGGAGGAGGGAAGGGGAAGGAAGGAGAATTAGAGTGGGAGGGAAGAGGAGGGAACAGTAATGAAGAAGCAAATGAGCTGAAGAAAGATAAAAAGGTCAAACAGAGGGAAACAGAGACCTGCAGGGGCCTGACAGATGCAGGGATGAGTGTGCAGCTGAAGCGGGTCTCCGAACATCCCACGTCCTGTCCCCTCGCTCCTGGGTCCCTGGGGGGGGGGGTGTGAGGGCGTGACTTTCCCCGACCTTCAGCTGCCAGGTCTGGGGTGGAGGGGGTGTCTGGGTTTGGATTTCTGCTCCACAGAGTTAAGCAAACCTTTTAACTCCCAAGATCCCCAGGGACTGAAGAGACAAGAGTCGGAGGCCAGGCAGCTGCAAGCGCAGGCGCTGGGAGAAGGAAGGGGCAGCGATCTGAGACCGGGTCAGGGACCAGCAATGGGGGCAGAGGGGAGGGAGGCTGGAGAGGAGCCTCAGGGCTGGGGAGGGAGGAAGAGAAGCGGGACTGCTGCCCACCCCACTGGAGGCGGGTGTCATGGAAGGAAGAGCTGAGGTGAGGAGGGAGGTGGGTTCAGCCGGCCAGTTCCCAACACTCAGTGCCAAGAGGGGTCCGCTCTGCCCTAGGCAGCGAGACACAAGATGCCCTTGGGGTCTCTGCCAGCTGTCGCTCGGTCAGGGAAGAAGGAAAGGGAAGTGAAGGGGATGTCAAGGAAAGACATCTACTCCTGCCGGCCACCACTCTCCCCAAGGGAAACGTGGCTTTGCCCTTCCCGGGCCCCACCCCCCACGCCCCCACCTAAGCAGCTTTAACTAATAGCATTGAGTGAGGTCTCAGGACTAGCCACTCTCCACTTGCGGCTGAGATCAAGAGGAGAGACCAGAGGTTTCTAATCAGATTGGGGATTTGGCTGAGGGTGGGGGATGCACAATTTGTCCGAGGCTAACAAGCATAAAATATCCCCCTGGAGACCACCACTATGTCTCCGAGGGGCTTCTGTCCCCACTGTCACCCACCCCCACCCCCAGCTGGTTCTGCACTCTGATTGGTCAACCCCCTGGGCTGTATTCTGGACGTCACCTGTGTCCACGACTCCTGATTTCGGCATCGCCGCTTCTCTCTCTGTCCCATTCTCTCTTGTCCACTCTCCTCCTCACTGACTCTCCATGGCCTGTCTCTTTCTGCTGCCTTTGTATTATAAACAGTCCCATTTTCCCACTGAATCAATCAAGCAGTCACTGAAAAGACTTGGTTTTGTCCAATCAGATTATGCACTCAATCCACTTCAGCCTCTTAAAAGGCCCCAACAACAAAGTGACTTTTGATGCAAGTTTCTGCTTTGCGTACATGCAACATCGGTCTTGGATTTTCCGCCTTTTTTTTTGTTTTTATATTGTGTATGTTCCTGTATGCCTCATCCTTTTTGTGTTGCTCTCTGCCCATTTGGATGGCTGTCCTCTGGCTTCCTGGGGACTCTCCTGATACTTTTTCTGGCAAAGGGCCCACATCGTGGGTTTAGACTGGAGTGACTCCTTCGGGGCCCAGGGCCTCCTGCCAGCCTCACCTCTCTGCTCCCAAGTTTCATCCTCAACTCTTCTGCCCTGATTGACTGATTACAGCTCAGAGCCTGGAGTCAGACAGACCTGTTTCCATCCGGCTCCGCCACTCAGCCAGGACCTTATGCAAGTCTCTTAATCTTTACGAGCCTCAATTTCCTCAGCTTACAAAACAGATAATACCCACCTTGAAGGGTTATTTTGAAAAGTCATTGAAATAACATATAAAAAAAAAAAAGTCAAGCCCAGTACTGGGTGCATGATAGGGGCCCGATTCATATTAACTAAAATCTTCAAAAGGTGAAATGTGCTTTGGACATTTCCTGGCTCCAAGCCCTAGCTTAAGGCTTGCTCTCCATTGTTATCATCCTTATCTATATTGCTTGCATTAAAGAATGACCTAAAACCTACATGTGTTGTAATGAACACTTACATTGGCCAAGAGGATTAATCATATTATTAGTAATCAGAATGATGGCAGTGATGACAATAATAATTGCTTGCTGCTATGACCCTTCAAGAAACACAAAGCACTTAAGAGAAGCCACTCTGATCCTTCGGGATTGGGTAATGATCCTTTTTGATTTATGGTTCTCAGTACTTGTTTTCCTCTAAGGTGCGTGTACTGATCCCGCTGTGGGGTCTCTAGAGGTTGTGCAGAGACAGGGGTCAGCGCTTCCCAAGCTTTGTGTGTGTAGCCCACGGCGCAAGAGGCAAGGAGCCAGGGGCCCGGAGGACGGGAATGGGGATGCACTGGGGGGACAGAGTGGGACCACCTCCCCCATTCTTGGGAGCATCACCACCAGAGTGTGGATTAAAGAGAAGCACAAGGAGTTAAAGCTAAATGCCAAGGACAGTTCCTGGACGTGAAGGTAGAACTGGCATCTGCTCCGCTCTAGGTTTCTCCGCAGTCAGCTCAGGGGCTCAAATAGAACAGGAAGGACCTGTGAGCAGCGAGGATTTCCACGCCCAGAGCTGGCAAGCTCTCGGAGGCCTGAGGATCCATGAGGGACTCGCACAGACATGGGAGAGGCTGGGGAGGAGGCTCCTGGCATTCAGGAAACTGAGAGTCTTGGCCTCACCCACGATGTCACTTTGGTTTTGTATTTGGAGTTTTTTCCTTTGACGGGTAGGGGAAAGGGTGTTGGGAGCCTGCCTAGGTGGCTGAATGTTACCAATCTTGACTCAGGATCTTGCCTTCCACCCTTTCACTGGAGAGCCGTATGACCTTAGGGAAGTCAGGCAACCCTCCTGCTCTTGGGCGAGGTTTCAGCGTTTGCCGATTTCAATCCCTTAGCGCAGCGTGGGGCACACCGAGTGTCTGGTGAGCGGCAGATTTTATCATTCCCTTCTTGCCAGATCCTAAATCTACCCTGAGGTCTCAGATGCTCCAGACCGGGAAACACCATCACATCCAGCAGGCGCAGGGCAAACCATAGGAATCGTCCCAGCAGCCTCCAGGCAATAGTCTTCCATTTTCCAGCCCATTTTCCTAAAGTGAGGCAGGAGAGATCCTCATCGGATTGAGGTTAGACCAAGGAGGAACTTCCCAATGGGCAGGGCAGGAAAGGAGGTTGGGAGAGGAATTGAGGGCACCTGCTTTAGGGGAGGAAAGGAGAGAAGAGGGTTCCAGACTGCCAGCTGCCAGTTTGGAGACAGAAGGATGAGTGGGATAATCTATTCACGCAGACTCCGACTGCGGATCTGCTTGCTGCACAGTTTACCTTAATTTCCAGAGACGCTCTCAGCTCAGGCTGGACCTCCAGCAGCTCCTGCCCCAGCTGCCTGTCAGTTTGTCAGCTGATCTCCCTGGCACTGAGCATTCCCTGGGAAAGGGACGGCAGGAGACAAGATGACCTCCTGGTGCTGGAACGGGGAGCCAGGAGGGTCTTACAACCTGAGGTGTCTGGAATTCTTTGACTTTCTATCAGCCACAGCCTCTTTTTGCTGCATCCCACGGGTTCTCACTACTCAAAATGTGGTCCGCAGACCTGGGGCATCAACGTCACCCAGGGGCTTGTTGAGAGGGCAGAACCCCAGCTCCACCAAGTCCTGCTGAATCAGCATCTGAGTTTTAAAGGGGACCTTCAGATGATTCGAGTTTGAGAAGCACTGCCATCGGTGATATTTTCAAGTCTTGTGGCAATTCAGCATATGAAAAACTGCTACGGATTATGAGTCTGGGGTATGGTGGCTAATTCACCATGTGTCATTCATTGAATCACTTTCCCTCTCTGAGCCTCCTCTGGAAAGTGAGACAGCTACTCCAGACAAACCCTCACATGCCCTCCAGACCTGATACGTTCCAGTTGAGGGTAATGCTCCCCCATACCTACTTCATTAGAGACAGAAACCCAAGTTCAGGCCACGTAATCCTATTTGTGTGCAGTCCTAAGCACCGAGGGCTCTCCCCTGCGCCCTGGCCCACCGCAGGGGCAGGCCATGGCAGGCTCTCCCATCCCTCCTCAGTCCTCTTCCATATTGTTTCATCTTCCCTCAGTGACAGTGGAAACCAGTCTTCTGCTCCATCCTCTGTTCCACCTAAAGGCCTTGGGGATTAGATATTTTCTCCCCTTCCTTTTCCTGCATCAGACAAATCTATCTCACTAGAGCTCATTCCATAATTCCCCAACCTTCCGCAGTGGAGAACTGGCAAGATTCCCCCTTTCTTGCCCATGGTTCATTAATTCAACAACTATTTACAGAGCAGCTGTGCGTATAGGGCCCTGTGCTAGGATGGGATCCAGGAAGCCAGCAGGGAGCAAGACAGCCAGGGTCCTGACCTCAGAGCTGACACTCTGAGGAGAAGGACAGATGTTAATCAAAGAGTGACACCATTGATAAGTCCATTACCATTCATTTATTCTATCAGCTATCATTCATTAAACACTTACTATGTGCCAGGCACTCAGGACTCACTGGTGAAAATAAAGCACACAAATATCCCTGCTCCTCTCAAATGTAAAATTGTTCAGAGTACTGTAAAGGTGTGGGTGTGGGTATATGCCACCTCCTTCCCACTCAAGGTTTAGAAAGAGCCCATGGGAAAAAAAAATAGAAAGAACCCATGATTAATTACATTTTCTTTTGTCTTCTATGGGGAAAAACTCTGATCCTGTTAAGCCCTAAGAAGAGATCCCATTCTCTGTCTAAATCCCTCAGCAGGGGCAGGATATAGGACCCTTTGCACTTCTCTGCCTCTATATTAGTGGCTCAGTCCCAAGCCCTGAGTCCGAGTCAGCCTGGGCAGTGAGGAGGTCCCCAGAGGAGGCTGGGCCCTGCCTTGGGTATGGGGGAGCTTCCTGCCTCAGACTCCCCTTTCTCTGCTTGCCTGGCAACCTCTTGTCCCTTCCCTCCTCTCTCTTTCCTTCCTGTCTCCATTCCTTCCTTCTTCCTTCGCCTTCATTGCCCTCTCTCTGCCTTCTCCTTTCCCTTCCTCTTAAGTGGTGACCATTTCCCCCAAGGCCCTGACACAGCCCTTTCTCACCTGGAGTGGACCATGCACTGCAGCTGCCTGGCCGAGGGCGTCCCGGCCACCCCCGGCAACTACTGGATCTCAGGTGAGCCTCTTTGCCAGGTCTCCCCCCACGCTCCTGTGCGGTGGCCTTGGCGGGGCCTCCAGAGCGGCGAGGTGGCCTTCACACGCCCCTCCCCACCCCAGGCTTGGCCTTCCCTGACTGGGCCTACAAGGCAGAGTCGTCCCCGGGCTCCCGGCAGATCCAGCTGTGGCACTTCATCCTGGAGCTGCTGCAGAAGGAAGAGTTCCGCCATGTCATCGCCTGGCAGCAGGGAGAGTATGGGGAGTTTGTCATCAAGGATCCAGATGAGGTGGCCCGCCTCTGG